>JAVLUX010000001.1:37561404-37668904 GCA_032164185.1 Moxostoma hubbsi | reverse complement strand
CACGCTGTCACCATCGCATTAGTTCAGCCGTGAAATTGCATTGACATTGTATTTAACGACGTCAACTCTGACGTGCCTGTTGGACGCCTGTTAGAAGATTAAAGTCGAGAGCTTTTAGATTTGAACTTGATAACGTGTACAATAGATATTTTTATAAGCAAGTCATACACATTATACAAGTAAAAGTTTCCTTTTGCTTCGTTCCGTATTTTGTATCCAAAGACTGAAAGAGGGGACTCGGGCACCAAATTTTCATTTCATGTCTCTTTAAATAACCTTTGAGTTATTTAGCCAGTTGGCGATCAAAAGGTTAAAAATAAACATTATTTATAGTCATACATTGCACGGACGAGGGAAAAACTCCCGTGTAAGCACTCGTTAACTTGTGCACTTGCGCTGCGCTTACTTAACCGGAAACACTTGCTTGTGGAACTTTTCTCTTAAAGAGACAGTTCCAATTTAGCGTTGGCTATACATATCAATGGAAACCCAATATAAATAGGACGTGTATATAAGCAAACATGTTACAAAATGTAGTAATGTGGTAAGTTTTATAAATGTGTAAAATACATTTTATAAATACATAAATATTTAAAGGGCATAATCATACATTGTGGAATATTTTAACTTCAGAAAACTGTAATTAGGAAAGAAATTAACAAATAGCATTTTGCTGCATCTATGCAAGGGTTGGCAAAAATAATCTTTTTTTTTTTTTTTTTTTTTTTTGCACACTGGTTTTGAAACCGTAGCAATTGAATTATTATTTTTATAACATAATTATTAATTCTATTCTCATTACGTTCCAACTAGGGCTGCACAATATTGGAAAAAACTGACTTTGAAATATTTAGTTTTTTTGCTATATATATATATATATATATATATATTTCAATATGAAAAAATACAGGATGACTTTACCAGATGACTTGAATATCTCCATTTGAGAAGAATTAATTAGTCTAGAATAATTGTTGGGAACTGCATCTTAATGGGAAAAAAAAAAAAAATGAAAAAAAAAAATAAATAAATAAAATGACTTTTTACTTTTTGTTTTATTATAATAATGAATACACTGTTTAATTCACCATGGTTCCATTGTATTCACGCAATACTCTTCTATCAATTCATGCTAAAGTCAATGATCTAACATGTAATGATATTAATAATGCCTGTTGCTTACTCTAAAATAAAGAGGCTCATGTGGTGTCTGTTTGACGTGAAAAAAATGTTATGACCAGGAACCATGGACATAAGTTGCTAGTTTGCATTTGGTGGATCATTGAAAGAGACAGAGCACGTCTTACAATGCAAGAAATTATTTGGTTGTTCCATCATGCATCTTAAAAGTGTGTAATGAGCTACATTATTGCCTCTTGTTAAATTGCTGTGAGAAACAATTTTAGTGAGTAGTCTCTTTAAGAAGCTGAAAAGCCCCTGTGCAACAATGTAACCAATTCAGAGACAAATCTTTTATAGAATGCAGCACTGTTTACCGAACATTACTGTGCAAGCTGCATCGACGCAAAAACCATAATCAGAACTCTCACAAAGTCGTAGAAAAACACTATCATCACGGAGACTTATCTCATCAGATGACATCATAATCACCACTATAGCTACAATAAATCAATCATAGGGTCCCATAATACCCCATATGCCAGACGCATAAGCACACTCATATTACAGAATAATAATTTGTTACTGATATACGGCACGCACATAACAATTACACCAACACATTAGCCCCGTTCACATATGCAACCAGGTAAATTACAGGAAAACCCTTGGGTTGCCTTTACTGGTTAATGTACCACATGTGCTGTTCGCACATACAGTCCGGTAATGATTCAACTTCTCATTAAGGGAAATTGCCAGAGCAAAATTTACCAGTAATTTCAAAAAAGTCATGTTAACCCATGACCTCTAACCTGAAATTTGCAGGTAATTTTCTGGAAAAGGCTATATTTGTGAAAGGGGGTCTTAACAAGCGTTCTGTTAGGAGAGTGATTGCTGGAATATTTGGAAACACTTTATAATGACATTCAATAATAACTTTTTAACAAGCATAATTTAATCCTTAACAACTCAGTAAAGTATGAATAAATAAATATGTACATTCAAATATTAATATTACAATATACTACATTCAAGTTTCTACCTACTTAAATGTACTAATCTATAAAGTTTTATATACAGTAATAATACTGTTAATATTTTAGCTTATCATTTATCATCTACGTGGTAGAGAGCGACAGGATTTTATCAATGAGAGACCACATTTTGATGAAATATGACGAAGATCATTTTTTGTTGCTTTCTTTAGAACAATGTGCGCATGAATCATTCTCACTAGGACCAGAAATGTGTATGAAGATATTTCAAACTTAAATTGGGCCATTTCTAATTTCACATTGACTTGAATTCTAATGAATTATAAAGTGTTACTGAATATTCCTGAAAGGTTTCCAAAGCTAGCCGACACAAGAACTTTTGCAAACCAGGCAAACTTTTGAAATGTGTTCGGGAGCTTATAGTTCTTCATTTGATGCAATAAGACAGAAAGTGAGTGTACTGCTGAGAGAGAGTGAAATAAAAACCACCACATGCAGAGTGAAGGAGAGGTGAGGAGGAGAAAAGGAGATGTACCGTTGGTGTGGGAGGTTGAGCTTGATCACTTACTCCATCAGTCATACTAGAGGAGCGCAGCCGAGAAGTCAGATGACTCTGCTGATGATGAATAGAGGGAGATAAAACGGCATTAGATGTTCTTATAAATAAATAAAGACATCAATATCTGGTATCTTTCTGAGTGGCTGTTTTCTAAGTGGTGTTCTGAGCAGCACAAGCCCTGAAATCAGCAAGAGAGTCCCATACTGCCTCCACATGACACATCGAGTGATTCAGCATTCGTGTACTTACAGAAGTGTACTGTGTGGATGTTGGGCAGAGAGTCAACTATCGGGCGACCAACAAACCTTGACTCATTATGCCATGGATTTCACACTTAATACTCTGAGGTAACGTAAAAAGACGTTTCCCTACTCTGCTCTAGTAAGATGTTTTTGAAACATCTCTAGGTGATCATTAATGATCTGGGCTATCCAATGAAGGTTCCAGGTTCCTTTAAAGCAGGGGCAACTCATAGATTCACTAATATGAAAATCCTGCCCCATCTCTAATTTGCCCTGCAGTAAAACAACTGAAACTATTCTATTACAGAAAGACTGTCTTTGAAATCACTATATCTTGCTATGATTTTAAAAAGAGTGTGATATGGCCCTACATCAGCACTGCTGTAATTTCTTCCTATTTCGCGGCAGCCGGTGTGCGCAAGAGTCGACCACTATAGAAGCCGCAATGTTCTCTGCCATTTTAAACAGAACCCATTGCGTAATTAATCAGTCTGTTGTGTCTCTCAGCTTTGATGAGCCTTAATACTGAAGCTGATCGTTTTAAAACCGTTTAAAGCTATTTCCTTTAGTAGTGTAGTAGTAATACAAGTGATCACGAAGAGCGGTTTTATGTAAACACTAGCTGACGTGTATTCCCTTCATGTCTCCTAACTGGCTCATATTACACACAGAAATTATCTTTTGCCACCACCTGCTGGCTAACATATGTAATGTCAAAAAAAAAAAAAAAAAAAAAAAGACAAACAGTAGCTCTTAACACATCTGCAATGCTCTTACACTTTAGTTTAGAACGGCACGAACACAAGTGGAAAGATACACACACAGTGAAGCGTCGGAGTGCTGATGGTGTCAGACCATCAGTGCTCATGGAACGTCTCTCGTCCAATCAGATTTTAGAACCGGAACTAACTGTTGTATATCGATATTATTCCTGCTCTCTAGATATCAGCATTGGCCATTGAAAAAGCCGTAATAAGTAATCTACTAAATCCATCCCTAAAGTCAACATGAAACATTTACAAACCATTGTCCTACCCTAATGTGAGATATTACAAGGTGAAAAGGGACATTATATGAGAGAGATAAAAAGTAGGGTGGGACTTGACTTTATACATCAGGAATCGATTGGATAATTATACTGTAAATGGGCGTTCCATACCTGAATGGAGCCAGACCTGAATGCGGGTTCACATTTATTCAAGAATTGGGCACAATAAGAGTAGAAACGAACAGGAAAGCATATAGGCTCAATTTTAATTTCATGTTGACTTTTAGATGTTTCATTCATTGATTTATTCATCACTTTTTATTTGTTTTTGTTTTTTCAAACCATTTCATCTTACCACAGCAGAGCTGGGTCCTGGGATTTCTCCGTTCGAGTCTGGAGCAAGAGACAATCTAAGGCTGATCACATCAGAGAACTCTGGAGTGCTTGAGAGGGGCATCGCGAGAGAAGTGGGTCCTGATAGAGAATGATTCAGTCCATCACTTACTAAAGCTGGGTCCTCCTCCGATATAGGCTCCCAAGACTGAAAAAAGTGAGATTTGAATGAGAATAACTAACAGAATATAGCTTTTATCAAACATGTTATATACACTGAAAAAAAGACAAATCTAATAATCTTACAATTATTATTTTTAACTATAGAAAAAAAATTATTTTAACTTTAAATGTAAAATTAAAAAGCTTATATAGAGTACTAAAAGCTTTTCATGGAAATTGCTTTGGCTATATACAGTATGCATTTAACTCATAACATAGCCGCAGAGGTCAGGGGTTAAGTACTAACATCGTCGATGTCTCTGAGGTCCAGCTGCTCGTTTTCCAGGTCCTCACTAATGTGCCGTCGGGAGCGGAAAACTCGGTGGGCTTCCTGGTTAATCTGCCGCAAGTGATTATCATTTTCTGTTTCTGAAACCACATCCCTAAACCACAGACAGGGGAAAGAATTTGTTCCACACGTATCTGATTCTGGGGTGGATACAATTGCAAAAGTTTGTCCTACAACTGTGCTAACTTCAATATTATAACTATTTATAAAAAAATAGTTAATTAAAAAAAAACATTTCAACAACACAATAACAATTCAAATGAGTATAAATGATCCTGAAATGATTCTCTCTCACACACACACACACACACACACACACACACACACACACACACACTTCATTCAATAAAACTTTTTTAAACATTTAAGATTTTTATTTTTATGCTATTAACAGATAGAAGAGCAACAGACTGTGGGATCAGGAATTGACGCAGGCTAGACTCAAACCCGTGTACCCACTGGAATGCCACGACTCGAATATCTTGGCAGCATTGACACAACTGCTGCACCATAGCTCTCTGATCGTTGAGTGCTGCTTTTTCAAAATTGAATAAAACACAACCTCACTAATATCAGTTTAACCGATTAATCAGTACCGATGGTTGCTTTTTGGGACTATCGGTTATCGGCAAAAATTTTGTATTATTCTACATACCATATCTGATGATTTTTTTAAATATTATTATTAGGGCTCTCAATCAATTACAATTTTTAATCGAATTAATTACATGGTGTCACGATTAATTAATCGCTATTAATCACATATACAAATATTTGCTGAGAAAGCCCATCATATAACAATAACTCAATATATAATGATTATACATATTTATATCAGTATATAACTATACATAGTTATCTTTAAATATTATATATATATATATATATATATATATTCATACATACATAAATACATACATATAAATATTCATATAATTAAAATGCTTTACATTCCAGTAGCAGAAGAGTTAATCATTGATAAGGCCATACAAAAAGCGGCTTTAGAACACAATGTATTGTTTACTACCATATTATTGATCATAAGTCAATCATTGGCATATACTTCACAGCAATACATTTCACAAGTGAATTTGTCAATCAGTTGGAGATTTATTATGAGGGTTTGTTAAAGGGCCCGTCAATTTACACCTACGTCAGACGTCTCAGGTGTGTTGCGTCATAAACATAAAATGTTTAGGTCATTGTGTCAAGCTAAATATAGTTTAATACTCAATCTTTGAACACATCTTGAGATCCCTTAGATCGCATTTGCGCTGCTCCGAGTGTTTTGAACGCGAGAACGTAACGCATGTCTGTGTTGTGGGTTGTTTTCTTTACTGTATAAACTGTGCATTGCTCATACAGCTGAAATTTCACTTACTGCCCTCTGGAGTAAACAGGTGGTACTACAAGCTTGCATTACGCAGGAATCTTCCTTATTATGGTGCGTGGGCATGCGATTAATTGCGTAATTTTTTTTAACACGTTATTTTTTGTACAATTAATCGCACTGAATTAACTTGTTATATCGACAGCCCTAATTATTATTATTCCTCTGTGGCCGTTGCTAGATGGTTCTATCGTTAGAGCATCTTGATTGTACAGATATAACATCAGCCTCTAGAGGAGAAATAATAACAAACACTGATACCCATAGGGAATTTTATCTAAACCTTTTATCATTGACAATATTCATAAATATTTTTATCCTCGTTTCAATGCATATTTAGTTTTAGTGGATTAGATGATGAATTACTCTAAATTGAAGTGAGGGTATGCAAAGAAAATGCAATTATATGGAAATGTGCCCCGAAAGCACATTCAGCGCATCTCAAACTTCATATCTTGTGAATAATAAATAAATAAATAAATAAATAAATAAATATATATATATATATATAAATATAATATAAGTATAGAGTATATATACAAAATCCTTCATCTGGTGAATCTATAAGTTATAAAAAGCTTAATTTGTTGAATAATTATAGAGCACTGTAATGAGCCAAATCTTCATAATTTCAAAATAAGAGTCCCAGTGAATTTTGGACTTGTTTATAGTTAAAAGTCTTGCGTAATGCACAAAATTGTAATTTTTTTTCTGGTGATCATTGGGATTTTGGTACCACAAACTGAAAAAAGTTCATTTTAGACTCTTGTAGACACTATATCTGCGCCTGTCCTAGTACGTAAAGACTAAGATTATTTTTTTTTCCATAAATTGATTTTTAAAACAAATGGCTGATTAACTGGTTACCTGCCATTTCCACCATCTTAGTTATAATATCGGCTAAATCTTTCGACCTCTACAAATCATTCACAAAAGAAGGGGACATACACAGTACTGGGCCTCTTCCACTGCGTGGAGCGGTTGTTGTGGTTGACGTAGTAGGTCCGACCCAGGTTATCCACCTTCTCCTCCCAGCCTGGAGGCAGTGGCGGCAGGAGTTGCTGAGGTCTCTGGGAGCCTGGATCTGGAGAGTCTGTCACATCCCAGCCCTTACAAAATAAATATACATGTGATTAACACAAAAAAATATAGAGTGTGAGTTACCAACAAAAAAAAACCAACATACTATTACATCCAAAAACCATTCATCAGTAATTGTTTTAGCCACTAAGGTTCTGATGTTACATCCTTTGAACTTTAAAGGTGCAGTACATAACATTTTTCATGTTATATTTGCCTTTTTTTGCCAATGTGTGAACAGCTTGTAAAGCTACTTAAAAAATGAGCCCTTCCCGGACTTCCTAGGTTGCCTATTAAAGCCTGTAGGGTCGCTTTTGCCGGGGAAACCCAAAGGATGTGACGTTTATGCGCACTCCCGAGAGCCTTGCCTCAGTGCTTCTCTTCCGCTATTCAACAGTGACATCAAACTGCAACACTAGGTAACGTTATCTTAGAGATGGAATCCAGCACAACACCGACTCCTGCACAAACTCAGAGTAAGCCAAAAAAAAATACAAAATAAATTGTCATCTGAATCCCGTCAGGCTAAGCGGGAATGTGATCGTTGTCGAGAGAAAACTAGAGTGAACATCGGCAGGGCATTTTATTCCTGGAGGGACCTTATTCCTGGAGGGAGTTTTAGGGATCAAATCCCTAAAAACTCCGAATTGGAGTTCTTCTTATTAGACAGATAAACTTAGATAACTGCAAAGCATGTGAAATATAGTGCCATAAGGATTAATCTGTGCTAACAAATGTGCAATTTTAATTATGCTACCTCATCTGTCAGCATGATGTCACTGAATCACGTTCAGTCTCTTTGTACGTTACCTCAATGTTTTGGTCTGTGGTCACGTCCCTATGGAGTGTGTGCGTGAGCGCGAGCACGAGCAACAGGTAGCTGCAGTTCACTTAACGGCCACAGGTGTCATTAATAACAAGGGTTTCTAAATCTTACATACTGCACCTTTAAGCATAATTCTACATGATTGTTGTCTTTATATGTAATTAAATTTTTTTTTATCTATGATAGCACAAATTTATCATTGCGACAAAAAGGGTAAGGCTCCAAGTACATATGGAATATTTATGACTATAATTGCTTTGGAAAAATGTGTAACTCTCTCAAAATACATAATGTTTGGAAAAAGGTATAACAATTATACAGTATTATTCTGCTGAATTAAAAAGAAACATGATAATAATTATTATTATTTATTATCAGAAGGTTAAACAGAGGGTCAAAAATGTGGTCATGTCACAAAACCACAGACAGCCAAGTTATAATCAGTATTTCAACTGACAATTCACACTAGCATGGAGAAAAAATAAATAAAACTTAAATAAATTCAGGATTAAACAGAGGGAACAAAACGCTGAGAACAGGAAGACAGAAAGTTAAAGAAGGAAATGCCAGACGGTCGTCCCTTTAAGTCAAATGGCGTAACTAAAACATAAAATGCCAAATAGTCTGTGGGGACAAGAAGACACAAAGCACTTTTGACTCTGACCATCTAGTCACTAAAGTGCAGGAAACATGAAGGAAACATGCTTGCTTTGTGCTATCAGTCACGGTCTATAAACTTATTGGCATGAATGACGAAATATAACGTAAAATGAACATGCTTGTGCCCCTGAAAATGTAGCACATGGACATTCTCTTAAAACAGAACACACACTGTTTGGGTCTTTTTTTCCTTTTCTGATTTCTGTTGATTGTGAGTGGGAGAGTGAGACAGAGAGAGACAGACACAAAAAGCTTTCTGTAGATGGGTTGAATTTACCTCAGCCTCTTCTCTCATCTCACTGGTCTCTTCTTGGCCACCGTTCTTTGGCAGATAGGCCATCTTCAGCCTCAGGTAGCCTTTCACTCGAGACTTATGACTACAGGACAAATTCACACATAAATCGGTCATCATATATTCAAATTATAGTGCAGTCATCCTTTAGTGCATCCCATTTGTACAATAAAACTAGGGAGGTGTAGATTAGAAACTTGTGTATAGCGAGTGTTCCAATACTGCATAAATCTGCTAAGCTATCTGCAGAGATCGTGTGGGCCTGGTTATTACCACATCCACAAAGCACTATGGAGAGTTACTGATCATGATTTGGTTGCTGTACATATTTTTCTGTAAAAAATTATCTGGAAAATATTCAACCACAAAAGTGCGGAATCAAACTTCCAGTCCTGTGAATAGGGTCACAGTGTACTGCCAACCCATCACAATGTTTGTAACTTTAAATACATCCAATAACAATAGTGTTTTGGGAACACTGCGTAACAACTGACCTTCTCGGACGCAGCAGAAAGTCCTTAAATGTGTACGGTCGCTCCATTGCTGGGTCTTCCGTCTAAAGGAACAAACAAATACACAAACAATAAAAAACAGGCAACAATGTGGACTAATTTCCATGCAATCTAGCAAAACAGTAGTGTACAACAGTTCTAGCTTGTTAGTCACTGAGTGGAGGGGTGGGGGACAGAAAAAGACCCGTGGGTGACGTCCAGAACTCTTACACGCAACATGGTTCTCCTGTTACATTTAAACTGTCCACAGGTTGGATATTCATGGCAAAGCAGGGCTTGTCATTAGTGGCTGCATTCTGATGGAAATTGATGGAATTAGCACCTCTTAAATTGCTTGAGACCAAAACTATGCACAGTTGGAGACCCTAAAGGAAATTGGGAGTTTTAATGGGTCTGTACCAAAATAGAGGTGAAACAATACTGTTATGCCAAAATTTACAGAACAGTGAAAAGTAGATTAATGCTGTAAGTGTGTAACTTATCAATGTTAAAAAACTTTCTATTCAAGCTAAATATGGAGAGACAACTATAAGCAAGCCATTTGTAGGTTAATTTTTCTCGAAAACTGTGTGACCCGTCCAGCCAGAATAACAACACTGACTCAACCAATGGTGTGAGTTGGGGGTGGGACTATCTGTTTGTTCCATCAACAGCAGACGGGGGGGGGGGGGGGGGGGGCGTACTCGGATAGCTGTTTCAAAACAAATGTTATTTTTGCAATTGTGCTTGTTAATGCTAGTGGCACAGACATTACACACTTTAGCTTTAATTAATTATCAGACTGAAAGTAAATGAATATTTAGTTAGGAAAGCATTTCTTTTTTTTTTTAAATCAGCATAAATAAGAGCTGACAGAATAAGAGTGTGGGTCTGGACTGCAACCATGCTGAACGGAATAATGAAAATGTAGGCAGCCACAAGGAAAACAGACCAGCTTCTGTGTGCGAATCTAAATGTTTAATACAGCAAAGATCTCTCGCTCAGCCACTGGAAATAGTTTAGACAAAAACAAGACTTGTTCCATTCCAAATAATTTCCTATGAAGTTCACTGCAGGAAAACGGTCTCTTCCTTAAAAGTTAATTGGAACAAAATGGCAAGATTTGAAAATCACTGGATTTTAAATTGCCATTTTATGATTTTATAGTTCTTCAAATATATACATCTAACATAAGTGTGTAAAAAAAAAAAAAAAAACACTGTCAAACTAACACAAATTAAATTATTGTATAAGGTTTTAGTTGGAGATATACTGGGCCACCCCAGAAGCACATCCCGCTTAAGTCAGAGTTATTTTTTACATTGTCTGGTGCCGGGATAGCCCCATTTAAAAGCAGACTGTGTGTTTACATTCCAAGCAACTGCCTTTCTACACTGCACAGGGACATGGGCTCCAATCCATCCTTTAATTACAACGCCGACACCATCATGTGACCAAACCATCTCTTACAACTACCCTCCCTTCCTCCATCATACATACTTTCTCAGTGTTTAAATAAAGCCATAAGACACAAGACGTCATACGTTACAGTGAATTTAATACTAAGGGGTTAAGGCACATTGCGAAGCGGAGAAACTACGGCAATAGTTCAATAATTACATTACTTAATAATTAAAATCGGAATAATAATGCACACATGATCGCTATGAGAGAAGCTTGATCACAGTAGCTCGAGTGCTCATGTGAGAACTTACGTTTCTTAGCACACACGTTGTTTAGGACATATTTCTCATTAACACATCATCATGCACTCATCAACAATTACTTCAATATTTGGTTGTTTTTCGAATGAACAAATCACACAGACTACTTTTATGATACTTTTGGGACCTTTTTCTAAGCTTTAAAGTAAGATGCTATCAACTGCCATTATATTAAAAAATTTATGAGTAAATCATGACAACTATTCGTTTAACCATGGTAAATTCACTGTACCGCACCGCGTCTTGTGGCTTCATGTACTTGATATTCATTAGAGCAACACAAGTACACGTAATCTTACTGGTAAATGATTAAGAGGTACATCCACCTGTCCAAGGAAGTCATCTCTTGTCTGTATATGAAAAAGAAAGAGACAACCAGACAAAAGGGTTAATAATGAAGCAATGTAGAGCTTTGGCTGCATATCAATGGTTTCTGAACTTTGGCAGGGCTTGAAGAGGATAAATTACAGAGATGAGGATCATCAATGCACACCTGTATAACCCAAGAAGAATGAATGTGTGTGTGTGTTCTGTATGTGTGTGTGAGTGAGTGACTAATAGAGAGAAGGAAATACAGAAATAAGGGCACTCTTAATTCCAATAGGCATCACTTAAAGGAATGCTTCACCCAAAAATTTCAGTTCTGGCATTTACTAATGTCGTTTTAAACCCATATTACTTTTTTCCTTTATGTGGAACACAAATGGAGAGGTTAAGCAGTATGTCATCCTCATTCACCATTCGGTTTCATTTTATGAAATAAATAAAATACAATTATGTAATGAAAACAGATGGTTACTGAGGGAAACTTTTGCTAATTTTGTGTTCCACGGAAGAAAGCCATACAGATTTGGAACAATATCAAGGTACATATTGATAGAATTTGTATTTTCTGGCGAACCATCTCTTTAAGAAAAACCTGTCCAACCCAGTGAGGAGTAGCAGATGGGCCATGAGTGATGGTCAAAGGTCAAAGTCAGGAGGAGTGTGTTAATGCATGATCCGCCAATCACAAGCCTCCAATCGCACTCTAACTCCACCAACCAAATTTAATAAGCCAAACAGTGAGATTGACAGCTGTGATTGCCAGGTAGTTGGGTCACACTAGACCAATAGATTACCTGACCGAGGTTGAAAAGCCCATTCTTGGAGCGATCACGACCCAAGTGAGCCTGTGGAATAAACTTATTAAGACAACAAGGACCATACTCTCAAGTCTGTGTTGCACAATGTTTAAAGCATTTGAAGGGCCAGTTTTTTCATAAATAAAATGATGTCATCATTTACTAACTCTGATGTTGTTCCAAACCTGTAGGACTTCCTTCCGTGGAACACAAAAGGATGTGTTAGGCTGAATGACAGCCTCAGATACCATTAACTTTCATGACATCTTTTTTCAATACAAAGTGAATTGAGACTGTCATTTGTTCCTGACAACTCGTTTTCCCCCTCAGAAGAAAGCCATACAGATTTTGAGCAACAAGAGGGTATTTACTGTTTACATGATGACAGAATGTTGGGCGCACTGCCCCTTCGCCAACTTCAGGGCTACACCATGAAAGAGATGAATGACATGCAATCCTGTAAAATAATGTAAAATACATAGGCTTAATTAGCATATACACTGGAAAAATTATTTCCAATGCAAATGAAGCAATAAAAAAAAAAAAAATGTTGAAACACACCAGCAGCAATCCAATTTCAAAACTGGTCAGACTGCTTATTTGCATACAAAAATGCGTCGCCAAAAAAAAACAAAACACAACATCCAAAGTGAGCACCAAAACAGTGGATTGGGCACATACTTTGGATAACAACACTCATGTATCACTGAAAGGTTAAGTATAAGTCACTATATGTGGTGGTGAGTGAATGACAGGACCACAAACACATTCTCATGCTCCTCTTCATAACGGAAAACCAACCATGCTTGAGATATTAAACATATTAGAAAATAAAGCTGGGCATTTCTGAGCCAAAAAGGTTGACAACCACCAGGAGCTTTTCAACTTGATGGTGAATCACAAAAGCAGCTTTCCCATTTGGAAATCAAGAAAATAACAGCTCAACAAGCTACACAATTTGAGGTATTATTCATGTCCATTGCGTAAACAGCACAGGAGGACTTGGGGGCTGTTCACATGGAACAGATTCTTGCGCTAAAGAAGCCATGTCACAGGACCTATTTTTAACAGCTGAGGATCATTTTACTTGACACAGCATCTAAAAATCATGAGCTCCATTGCAAAAAACCGAGAGAAAAAAAACTGAAAGACATGGCATAAGTCAAAGACGTCTGAATAGCATGTTTACATTGAGCTCCATTGAAAAGCGCGTTCAGTGTGAATGGCCCCTTCTGCAGAAAATGTTAATACTTCGAATCTCGGTATGGGCAATATTAATAGAGAGGGTTGCCGTAGCAAGCAACATTTATTAATCAAACAGGAATAAAAGAATGATCTAGAAAACTCACAAAGCTGGTTGAAAGGTCACATTCTAGAAGAATTCTGGCACTGTATTGGCAAGGATTCCTGTCACTAAGGAACCTTTCTTTCCTTTTGTAATAATGAACTCATATCTTTTATTTTCAAAGGGACTTTAAGCCCATTAAGATACATCTTTATGATCATGAAAGTCCAGTTCCCATTCAATGCTCCGAGTTAAAAATAAATATTTGCTTAGTCATCGTCCATCAGATAGCTGAGGGTGAAAAGTGAAAAAAAACAAAAAAACAAGTCGAAATCAAGACAGCAGGGAAGAACCAAGAAGTCGTGTTTAAATATCCATAGATGTAAACACAAAGAGAAAAAGAAATCGCTAGTCAAATAAACAAAATAACAGATCAAAAGAGGGACTCAAGAAAAAAGAAGCACATAACTTTGTGAGGCTATAGGTCACGTAGCCACTTTAAGGGACTGCAAAGGTTAGGGGTTACGACAACAGGACCTGAGAAAAATAAACTTCCGCCATCCGTTTCGCAACATACTGTGGCACTAAAATAAGACTGGAGAACTGACAAATTTAGCAACAGGGTTCTGTCTAAATGCCAACAGCAAACTATCACTGCAATGATGAGCATTGCTGAAAGAAGAGCCTGGCTCTTTCATTCAATCTCATTTCCACTCCCTCAAACTCTTCTTTTTTTACATAGGAGCAAATCTCTCAATCTTAATGTCTGGAAGAAAGCCGCCACAGCAGACTTAAGTAAGATTTCCACCCGTAGCTCTCCTATCACTTGCTAAATCTGGTGAGACAGCAAACAGTCACATGCATAAACCTGATAGTACTACTGGCAAATCAATGGAAAATCCATGTGGTATGACAGTTTTTATCCAAGTCACAAGGAACAAATGCAATAAATGACAGATGACATTTTATTTAATTATGGAAAAGCAATAGTATTAGATCAGTTCTACTACACGTCTTATAAAAAACAAGTCTTGTATAAAACCTTCTTAAACAGTTCTAATGTGTTTAGCTTAGTTTCTTTAATGGTCTTAGAAGGATTTTGGGCATTTGAGATAAGGCTGGGAGACTAGTTAAACAGCTAAGACCAGCAAACCACCTCTTGCTGTTTATTGTCAGCAGTGGCATTGTATTGTAATAGAGGTCATTCTTTGTAAACTGAAATTCTGTATTCTGATGTATTATAAACCTAATCTTAAAGAGTTTTTTCTTTAGAATCCTGCAAATATTGTAAGATACTGTATTTATCAACAAAGACATCCTTGAGGTGTTTTAAAAAGCACTCATGCCAAGTGAGGAAAAGACACTTCAGCCGATGAACTTAGTCTTCTGGAACACTCAGCTCCTGGAGTGACTCATTTCCAGTAATTGAGCAGGTACTGAAAATAAATACTGTATGCTTCCTTTAGATGCCACAGAAATTGGGGAAGTATTTGTGTGGCATTCCTGATTCTGGAATCGGTAGATTCTAGAATGTGGATGCCACAGAGATTCCGGTCTTGCGGTTTACAAATATGATCACGGTGAAAGCTACATCCACTTTTTCCACATTCCACTGGAAAGATGCAGTAATGTTTTTTGCAAGTGACAAATAATAGTTAAACAAAAGGTTATTCTACATGTAACAAATTGATATATACCACAGCATATCTCAGCACTACTCTAATAAATTGTCATCTAAGATGAGTGAATAACTGAACTGATAAGCGAACTCCCAAAAGGCAGATAAATTAAATGAAAACCTGTATAATCAGTCTGATAAATTACATTTGGCATGAATAAAAAGAACCAGATTTGTGAGGAACAATTTGAGAAACTCACACAAATCCTTGAGCTTAATATAACAGTGATTCGTTCAGATTTTCTACATTTGAGTAATAACAATACATTAGCACAGTCCTTTTGTAAGGTTACCGATACTGAGAGCTTATTAAACTTCTTTATTGGCAGTCTAGGTTTAACCATGTATTAGACCTTAATTACCAAAGAACAGCTGTTACAAGAGATGAATGGTGACCCAGGCCAAATGAGAAAGGCCGCTTCGAAAACTAACAAAAACACTTGACACAGGACTTAAGACAGAACGGGCCCCTCTTAAAGAAAGGGGGAAAGACAAGTGGACAAGCCCCCATGGATGAAGTTACGTCTGAGAATGCTTCCAGTCTCCATATATTTTCCAATTTCAAAATATCGTACTGACTGTGTAAAGGTTTGCATACTTGTTATTGGAAACCAAAGACAATGTGGTTAAGTTGTTCCTGGCCCCCATTTTCTTGGAATTTTCACTTCCCAGAATGTGGACAAGTCATTCCTGAACCCACCTCCTCTTTCCTCAACTAAATCCTGCTACCTTTTATTCATCTGTTTTTGCCATTCTCAAGCCACTTACAAACTATTAACATTTTGAGATTTACACTTTATGAGATCTCAAAACCCAATACTGCATTTCGGGTCTAGGTGACGTACACAGCAGGTAACCAAAAATCAAACGGTCATTAGTAACCTCTAAATTGTTTTCCAAAAGAGTTCTTATTTTAGGTCAATAAATGCAAATAAGATCGAAAGCTTCATTCTCAGCAGAACTTTAAGTCCTCTGCAGTAATTACCTGTGGGTTGATGCAGACAGGCACCTTTCCAAAGGAAATATCCTGAGACTGGATGGGAGTGTGCTCGCCTCCCTGGCTGAAATATATCTTAAACTTGGGCTGCCTGGGGTTCTGCTCCTTGCTAATCTTGAATGTGCAACCTCGAGGTGTGTTCTCAACAATCTCACTCTCTTTTTCCCTTTCTGAGATTGGGGCATGAAGATTTGGCATGGAACCGAGGCGTGAAGGAACTTCTCTGGATTGTAACGGCTGCGAAGCGCTCCTCTCAAGTCGGATCCGAGGGTATCGCATCACATGCCCAGCTTTAGATTCCGTAAAGCCAAAATCAGTCACTTCAGTTTGAGAATTAGTGCTTGTGTGCCGTCCTTGATCCTGTTGAAACTGGAAAACAAGCCTTGGTGCGCCAGTGCTTCCATTCGTGTTTTGCCGGACATAACAGCGATGGAATAGGCCATTCTGGCCTTCTTTGCTAAATGGCATGATGTTAAACTGCTGGACATCTAAGCCATCTGAAGATCTTCTTTGAATAGAGAAACCTCCAATTCTAAGCCCTTGGGGACCTCCACTGGGTAAACCCATAACGGCACCTCCATTTTGCCCATCAATTGGCTGGACACAAAACACTTGTCTCTTAGGCTGGATAGGCTTTGATTCCACATTGTGGCACGCTGGGTCCTCTCTTCTGTGGTAGGGTGGAGGTGGAGGTAAAAGCCAATCTTCACCAGGTTCAGGGTAGGGTGGAGCTGGATCCTGGGGGTATCCCGGAGGTGGATCAAGGGATGATGCATCTTTCTGGGGAGCACTTGAACGTTGGAGTGATATCTGCACAGAGGTGCTCTTGGTCATCCGTGGTTCGGTATGACCCTGGAGTTGTGGGATGAACATGGAAGAACTTCGCATTAGAGAGGTGTCAGAAACAGCAGCCGTACCAGACTCTGGGTTCTCAGTAAGTCCTCCGTTTCGTGGCTGCATATGGGACATCATGGCTCCTACGCCATTGTAGTCTATCCCATTACTGGTAGCAGTCTCTTCTCTATCCGCTGCCGCCCCATTAAGCTGCTCAAACTCAGGCACAGTATTTCTGTTTCCCGAGCCAAAATACAACTGCAGGCGGTGAGACATTCTCCTGTCTATCTTGATCTGTCTCTGTCCAGCTCTGCTGGATCTGTCTCGCCCACACTTTTGTGCATGTGATCCCCTTTTGCTCTCTCCCTCTCTCTCTCTCTCTCTCTCTCTCTCTCTCTCTCTCTCTCACTCTCTGTCTTGCTCATCCACTCTTTCCTTTCTTTCTCTCTTTCCCTTACTCACAGACAGAGACTGCATTTCACAGCTAGTAGTGAAGCACTGCCAGGGAGCTTAAAAGTTCAGGCAGAGAGAGAGAGAGGGAGCAAAAAAATGCTGGAAAGAAGAGTCAGATGGGGAAATGAAAAAAAGAAAAAGAAAAAACTCTTATGTGTCAAACCGTTAGCCCTGCACTCAGATAGCGACAGAAAGCAGAAATAGCCCAAGTGGCAAGCTGCATTCCAGACATGATTGGATAAGGACGCCTGGTGCTCTTGCAAGCAAAGGTGAGGGTAGGGTGGCAGGAGTCACATGATCCAGATGGCACCCACCCCCACCTCTTGGTTAGGCCCAAACAGCACTCTCTCAGCTGCTACTGATCTGTCAGAAGGAACTAGACCGCCAGGGGTGGGATGAGCGAGAGAGGGATCGCAGCTGACTGAAAACACAAGCTCATAAATCTATGCTCATCCCACACAGGGCCACACAGAGCCATACAGGACACTGGGCTAAGCTTGGGACATAGTGTTACCCACAGTACATTCCACCAACTCTCAGAACCTTAAAATCTTTAACAGCACAAGACAACAAACCTGTAGAAAAAAGAAATTCTTAAACCAGCTAAAGCTAGTCTTACCTAGTCTCCAACCCTAGTCAGGCTGGTCTGAATGCTTGTTTTAGAGGGGATTTGGGCACTTGTCATCTAGTCAGGTTTAAAGAACAGTTGACCAACCAGCTAAACACCAGCTTGGCTAGTCTGGCAGACCAGCTAATCCATCTTAAAACAGCGAAGACCAGCAACGTGTTTTAAGATGGTTTAAGATGCTTTTTAGCTGGGAAAAGGAAGAATTTGCCCCTCTTCTCAAACATATAAAATTTCCAGGATGTGTACATTTACTGGAAGAAAATCACTGCTTTTTACTTTGACATGCAAATTGTCTCATCAAGATTCTTCAGGGCTGGCATGGTTGAAATATTCCATCGGCTTTAAAAATACTAACGGGAAGTTTTTAACCACAAGACATTCACACACTTTCAACACAATAACAAATATTCAGGATACAACACAGGTTAATTCACAAGAGCTGAAAAAATTCATTCACAACCATTACATTCCGAAAACAAAAGCAACCATTTAAGGCAATCTACCGTATTTTGCAAGGCTTAAAAACCTGCTTAAATTTGGGTAATCTGGAAAACAAATAATATAAATATATATATTTTTTTCTTCTTAGTTGATTGGTAGTATAATTAATCACTGGTCAATAGCTTTAACTTTTTGTGCTGGCATTTGATTCTGTTCAATGAAAACAACCCAAAATCCACAAAACTCAAATCTTTAGAGAGGTCTCTTTAACTCTGTGCTGCTGACAGACTGCAAATGTCATAATCAATTTGACACAGACTGTTGACAGGCCGAGCAAGGTGAAAATCATACATGAAAATCCAGAGAGATTACACCACATTGTTTGCATGCAAGCTGTGAGTGACATACTGTAGTGCATAGGCCTTTGTCTAAGGAGAAACGGAGGGCAAATGTGACTATTGCCAAGAGCGTTAAAGGCAATTTTCTTAATTTTATGCAGTGAATTTGGGCAACAATCTGACACGTTCTGCAGAATGGGCCCTTATGTTGTTTCAAACACCCATGACTTTCTTCTGTGGAACAAAAAATGAGATTCTAGGCAGATTTTACACAAAGTCACCATTCACTTTTATTGCATCCTTTTCCATACAATAAAAGTGAATGGTGACTGAGACTCTCAAACATCTCCTTTTGTGTTCCATGGAAGACAAAGTAATTTGGGGTTGGAACAACATGAATGTATGTACTGTAAATTATGACATAATTGTCATTTTTGGGTAAACTAGCCCTTTATATCACTCAATGATCAACAACACTATTTACAGTCAGTCAGTGTCGCCATCCCAACGTAAACTGTGAAATCAAAGCAGCCTCTTATGGAATGAGTGAGCAAGACAGACTCACACTTAAAGAAAGGCCTTGATTGTGAGTGTGTGGGCACTCTGCAAGGGGGTATTGTTTGTGATGGCACACATGCCCAGCAGTGGGGGAGTTGCAAACAAAGAGTGGCGACATCATGGCGTAAGCATTATTTTCACAGTGCTGTGCATTCTTGGAACTACGAAAGAGAGCTTCCACACTGCTACTTACCATAGTGTTGTTTACATACAGTAGCTAGTATACTGTATATTTATTTAAAGACCATGTCTTAATTCATCAAAACTATCACATATCATTACATAACCTGCCTAAATAAAATAACAGTGCACACATTTGGTTGATTGAAAGTAAACGTTTGATTTGAACTGGCCTCTTTTTAAAAGCACATTCGCTCACCCACACGACTCCGGGGTGGTTTTGCATCTCAATAACAGTGGTTTTCAGAAAAAGAAAAATAGAATCTGCACAAAGTTGCTATAATTTGTTGTGCACAATCAACATATTAAAAGGTATGGTCCACCCAAAAATGGAAATTACATATGACTTTCTTCCAGCCTCAGTCCTGCCTGAATCTGTCAGCAAGCTGTTGAGTGGTTTTAAGAAACAAAATGCATTGTGGAAAGAAAAGTGAAGGGAGGGAGAGATAGAATCATTAATTAAATCAATGTCCAGTCACTGGGACAATCTGTGCTCATGCTCAGACATATAAGGAAGATGCTCAGGTTCTGTTAAGCTGTGCATTGAAACTCGGCCAGATCAAGTCACTGAGCAATGTTGCCACAGGGACAATAATTAAAGCTTTAGCGCTCACATTAATTGCACAACTGGACTTTTATAACATATTAATATTAAAAATATATCTTTGACCCCATTTACACCTGTATTAAGATGATTAAGTGATCCGATCACAAGTGGTCAATGCTATATACAGGTTTAAAAGGGTTCTAAAACATAAATGGATCACAAAAACCCCAAACAGCCACTTGCAAGGTTCTATGATGGTTAATATGCAGTCTAAGTTGGCAGTAGACAGCTAACTAGGTTTTGGAGCAAAGTTAGAGTGGAAACAAAAAAGTAAATCAGTAACGGCTCATCATGTATTCTACTTCATCGTAGCATGCAGACTGAACTAGTTTACAGAATCCTTCCCAATCACACACATTTGAAAAAGAAGGAACAATTTGAAATCATGCCAAATAGGATAAACAGGAAAAAGTACATTTACATCTATTTAACTGGTAGACACTTTCATTCAAAGCAACTTCCAGTCCATTAAAGGTATACATTTTATCAGTAAGTGTATTCCCTGGGAATCTAACCTTGATTTTGGGGTTACAAGTGTCATGCTGTAACAGTTGAGCTACAGGAAAATAATCAGTAATATTATAACCCCGCTAGAATACTGACTGATGTGTTCTTATGAGTGCATGTGGGGGTCTTACCAGTCTGTTTTCATCGAACACCTCAAATAGAAGCCTGTGGTTCTGCGGGCAGACCTGCAGACATGAAAGAAGTAAGTTATACAATGTTTATGGCTAGCAGTATCATAAATTCCAATTCATTTCATAACAAACAAAAGCATGCATGCGTCAGTGCATTCGCAGTCACACGCAACCAACCTAACCATCCGTTGCAAGCACTTGCCATCTGCAATATAAAGCCATTTTACAAGCGGGGCTGTTTTCTGAGATTCAGGTGCCAAACTTGGTTCTGGTGCGAACGTAAGTGAACGCTTTCTAATGAAAAGGGGGGTCATTATCCGAGGCTTAGAATAGCGCCTATAACTCACATCTGTGTGAATGGAGTTCTTAATGAAACAGCTCTGCGGAGCTGATGCACTCTTTTTTTTCTCAAGATCGTATTACGTTCAAGCAACATTGACGATCATCGGCGCCACGTAATGCTGCATCCTATAACTGATTATGACGATTGTTACTATTGTAGAGGTGAGGTATTTGTTTTGTGATTTTTTTAGATATATTATAAAGTGATGATTTTTAAAGCACTGGAATGCTGAGATAAATATGATAGTTAAATGACATCAAGCTGGAACATTCAGGAAGTATAAAAGCCTTCCCAGTTTTCACACAGAGTGAATTATGAATAATGCGAGTCAAGTTAGGCTTATCCAAGTACAACCTATAGCAATGGAACAATGAAACTTACCCTGAAATAGAATTCCTCATTCCATTTTGGATTCAGTGTCTGAAAAAGAAAGCACACACATTCACAGTGTTTAAAAAATATATATATATAATTTTTTTTTTCCGTTTAAAAAAAAAAAAAAAACCCTCCTTCACAATTTGTTTTCCACATAAGAAAGAAAGTCATAAGGGTTTTGAATGACATGAGGGGGAGAAACTATGTCAGGAGTTTCATTTTTGGCTGAACTATGCCTTTAAAATCCAGTATAAACCCTAAATTTGTATGAAAACGTGGTAGAGATAAATTCAACCAGCCATTTCAACAACGGACAAGTGAGCGTCAAGTATGCCATTATCGCAATAAGATTTATAACGCAAGGGAAATTCAGGACTGGAGACATTGGCTAATATTTACTGCGCTTGAAAAAAACATTTTATAATCACATATACACAAAGGTAAAAGACGAATGGAAAGGGGGAATTAACATCCAGACAGAGCGAGTGCAGCAGCCCTTTGACTGCTATTGATCCTGTTAAGTGGTAGAAGAACTTAATCATAATGTCAAAATGTCAGATTGGATAACATTTTAATTTAAATGTCCTCAAAGGAGTCCTTCATTGATCTTCAAGGTAAAGCACAAACAGACATCCTCACTCTTTATTATGACACTAACGCAAACAAGAAATCATTTATTGCCATGACATAAACATACTGTAGATACACGTTCACTGCAATGATATTACAGGTACACTCGCAAACCTATGTGATGCCGTGAAGTGTGAATTGTTCTAATTTATTGGTCTGTGAACCATGTGCCAAAGCTTGTGAAAATACCTTGGGTTATTAAAGTGCAGAAACACACACAAGCGTAAATTATATACACTAAAGGTAGAACATAAAGCAATGAATGATGTAAGCTCTAGTCGCTGTGACCAATGCTGATTAAGTGTGCAGTTGTTATCCACTTTCTTTTTAAGTCAACGTGTAATAACTCTGTAACCTTCCTTTTTTTGAGTGACATCACCAATCACTCTTATGGCCAAAGTCTACTTTGGTTTTCCTACCGGTATATCAAGTGTGAAGCAAATTTAGTCATTAGCATAATATGAAGATTGTCCACATCTAGCCTAGTTTTTTTAGATATGCGGTGGCTGGAGCCCATGTCATTGCGCATTGTCCGTGCATGCGACTTGTGTTGACTGTATTAAAGAATCGCTGCAGCAGTGGTGCGTATGTGTCGAAAGAGTCCATATGTGCTCTTCAAAAGGGTATACTTTGAAAGCGTAGAGCGTCCAACTGGAAAATGTGATGTATACTCTAGCCTTTTCAAACCCCTCCCCTAAAATCACCATGCTCCTTTCTGGTACGCAATGACTACTTTTCACGGTCAAATCAATTCCCAATGAATTAAACCATGTCCATCTCTACATTTTTCGTTGATATGTAATATTTAGAAATAAAATGGGTTGTGAACAACATAAAAATGTGAAAAAAAAATTCAAATAGTTCTCATCAAAAATTCCTACATATTGATATAAATATACAAGAAGCACGTGCTACAAGCCTGAATTTCAGGGATTTTGAGATTTTCTTTTCTGCCATGACTCACCTTTATGTTGGTTCCAAACCAATGTAACTTCATTTCTTCTGTGGTATACTTAAAGGTGAAGTGTGCAACTTTTTTTGATGTCATAAAACGTTCTACTATCCCAGTTTATTGTTCATTGCCAACTGTAAGTAAGCCAATCGTGGTTCACATTCCCTAAAAGTGTAAACATTGAGCCTCCCAGGCACTATCAAAACATCGATGTTTATATTTTGAGCGGTATGCACAGCTCCACCCATCCCTTTCTATCTAAACCGCGGGAGTTTGGGGCGTGGCTACTTGTAGTAAACTGTTCAATCGGGAGAATATGAACCGTCCATGGCAGACGTGTTTCAGAGCAAACTAAACTTAGCTTCGCCAAAATTCAGAGTCTTGCTAAAAGGCAACGATACAGAGAACAAACCCAGATTGAACATTTACATTGTGGAGGACTTTGAGGGAATTTTTAGGGCTCGATTCTTGCCGTTTTGCTTCTCAACAGATAAACTACACTGTAGTATTGCCACACAAGTTCATAAGATACTCGAAATATGAATCATTATGTTTACAAGTAACAAATAACTATCCTACCTCTTGTGCTAGATCCCCGCACACCAGCTGGCGCAATCTGGCGATGTTATCGGATGAGTCGATTCATCTGCAACACTTTCTGTCTGGTGCGTTTATGTTATAGTGGTCTTGTTTATTATGGCATTAAACATTTATCACCTTTTATTAAGTATTGACTATTTGTTCACAGGGAATCGGAGAGTGTGAATGTAATTTGTAATGTAGAACTTCTGAAACATCCCTCATCACTGAGAACTGAGGAATGAGAAGGCTTGTGATCCACACAGTAGTGCATGGTCAGCTATTAATAACCGGAGCAGACTGCAGTCACAGCATAGGAGGTTCCAGAGTAAGGATTTTAACTGATTACACACTTAATGGAACTGCATGGGCTCAAATGCTGACTGACTTTCTAAGTCAATTTATCGCCTGTCTGAAGTACACCACACCTTTAACTCTTTGTATCCAGTGGCCCAAAATACTGCTAATTCTTTCTTTGGTGGCACAAAATCTCGAGGCACTTGCAATCGGACTTTCAGAATGACGTTATTAAGGAATGACGTTCTGTAGCTAAATCATTTCACACAAGCCACATATACTGTACACCCTTTACGTGGCACTTACTGGCCAACCAAATTCTCCTTGCCTCCAAGAGATTTGCATCAAAAAGCATGCACTTTGATTAAACAAGGTCTCTGAATGCAACATCAAGCCTCATTTAAATTTCTATTTTCCGGTGACATTATCATAAGTCTTAGGGCATCGTTGTTTATTTTCTTGTGTGAGCAGTTCACACTATCTCAGTTGTGACCCTTCCTAACTGGCACTCCGTATGAATCATAAGTTTCCCTATGGTGAAGAATGGCAGAACTTGCTGAGGTTTTCAGTCGTTATTAAACTCATTTTTGGTTGTTTGGTCATATTCATACAGTCCTGAATTCTTATGACTGATACAACCATTTTGGTTAAGGTCTGATATCACAATGAAAGTGCCCATGCGGTATTGCAACAGGTCTAGGAATCTACTCCTCCTAGTGGTAGTGGCTTTATTAACTTAGAACAAAGTCCAGATGTCAATGGTGGTCGTGGGTGAAGTGAAACAAAATTACCGGCCACACACATATACACATATACACACACACACACACACACACACACACACACACACACACATATATATATATACACACACACACACACACACATACATATATGTATATACACATATATACACACACACACACACACACACACACACACACACACACATATACATATATATATATATATATATATATATATATATATATATATATATGTGTGTGTGTATATGTGTATGTATGTATGTATGTATGTATAAAAATAAAAAAAATAAAAAATTTTTTTTTTTTTTTTTACCAGTCATAAAGCTACTTTACTCTGTTTTTTTCCTTTCATATTCCCTGCATGTGTAATTTTGTCATTCACAGAATCTTACAAAAAAAAATCATGGAGATACACCATGATTTTTGTTCCTCATTTTTGTTTTGGTGAAGGGAATATTGCACATATGCGTATTCACATGGAGTTCATTCAATGCTCATATGTTGTGCATAAATCTACACAGATATGAAGACAGGATGTACATTAGCAAAGGTCAGATTATCATATATACAGTTGGGTTTAAACTACGTATGATCTTGCTTAGGACAGTATAAATATCCTATAGAACACATCACTTTATTACTTTAGATGCATCCTAAAATCGCCTAGAAACAAGAGTGCAGAGAAAACTCACCTTTTTGATAGTTTTTGTTTGAACTAAGGCAAGCTCATGATTTTCATCAGCAACGTAAAGGGACAGCTTGACGTAAGGATCACTAATGGAAACAAAGAAACAGAAATACAAATTAGACCACACTGCTAATGTTCAAAATTGTATATAAAGTCAAAATACAAACTGGGTACACAGTAAAGCATATTATTAGCAAACACAGTTGATTCACTGTGTGTAAAATGTGCGAGTACTAAACACTTACTGGCAGCTGATAGCATAATCAAATTAGCCAAGATATTTAATACAAAAATATGAAATATTTAGAACTTCATATGAATGGCAGGCGTTCATATTCTGAGGAAATATGGAGATTTCTACAGATTTGGGAGGGCACAGATACTGTGTGGTCTCATTTCTTATCTCGTACACATCATGTTTTGTTGAAACAGAGTGCATCGTTTTGCTCACAAATAAATACACACAAGCTGATATGCAACACTAAAGAGCAGTTGGTTTAGGCGAGGTTAAGTTGGAGAACTGGTCAGGAAAGAGACAGAGACAAAAGGTCAGATGCACTCGTTTTGGTGTCCATTTCACCCAACCCCATTTCTGAAAAAGTTGGGACCGCATGAAAAATGTTAGTAAAAACAAAAAGGAGTGCTTTGTAAGTTCTATTCACCCTGTGCTACATTGGCCACGTTTACATGCACTTAAGAAAACGGTTTATTCCAGGGTTTTAGCAGAAAGCTGCATTCTGCATGTAAACATGAACGCCAATTTCCTGATGGCATTTAAGAGAAATTGGCTAAACACACCTAGGGATCTCTTGGTAAATGCAGCTTAATGTGTCCATGTAAATGCATAAGCTTAGTTCTGATGGATGCACTTTCATGGAACAGACCTGGGATGACAACCGTCATAAGATGGAGCCCAACAACAAATCAACACAGCGGAAATAATGAAGCATTTCTTGGAGTACAGTGGAAATTTTTTTTATTTTTTTTAAATCCCTCACACTATAAACTATACCCATTTATACACACCAATTTAAAACATCGACTGTCTCTCATGTTCGGGTATATGCACTGTACATTGGGGGAATCCTGGTCCCCGGAGTTGCAAGCAGTGCCATTCTGCTGCAGGTTGTGATAGTAAGTTCAGGAAACAAACATAGCAACAACTCTGGAATATCTGGAAATAAAGCAATGCAACAGAGAAAAAAAATAGCAAAGTCTTCCTGGTATACCATGTTTGTTATTTACACAAGCAGGAAAATTACGATGTTGCGGAGAAAGCCGTTTACCGACCAAGCCGAATGTATATGGGAGAAGAGTGTACGCCTATAATATAAACAGGAATGCTGTTGTTTTCTCGCAATAACCCATTTTCTTGCAATAAGCCGATTTCTGATGTACATGTAAACTAATTGAAAGAATTATAACGCATCATTTGATGTTATACCTTGTGAATTTTAATTGTTGTTAGTTTTTTTTTTTTAATATCCACCAATTTAAAATTGCATGATTGCAACACGCTCCTAAAAAGTTGGGACAGTCAAGTGTTTACCACTGTGTAACATTATTTCTTCTAATAACACTTATTGAGCGTTTGGGCAATTAAGACACAAGTTGGTTAGGTTTAGCAAGCAGAATTTTCCACAGTTCATCCATTATGCAGGACATCCGCTGTGAAATTGAATGGGGCTTTCATTGGCACATTGTGTGCTTCATAATACGCCGCACATTCTCAATTGGAGACCGTCAGGACTGCAGGCAGGCCAATCTAGCACTCAAACTTTCTGCTTACGCTGCCATGGACTTGCAATCCAGGCAGTATGTGGTTTGGCATTTTCCTGCCACAATTTACAAGGACGTCCCTGGAAAAAAATATATTTCTGCATAAATGGTGGCCTCACAGCTTTGCAAGCTTTGCACACCAATGCCATGGGAACTGACACACCCCCATACCATAACAGACACTGGCTTTTGGACCTGATGCTAATAACAGCTTGGATGATCCGTTGCCACTTTGGCCAGGAAAACAGCAGTTTTTTTCCATAGACTATTTGAAATGTGGACTTGTCGGACCACAAAACATGATTCCACTGTTCTAATTACCATCTCAGATGAGACCGAGCCCAAAGAGATTGGTGGCGCTTCTGGACAGTTTTGATGTATGGCTTCTGCTTTGCATAGTGAAGCCTTGCCTCCCACCTGTGGATGCAGTGGCAAATGGTATTGACTGACAAAAGGTTAACCACAGTATTCCCTAGCCTAGCCCATGTCATGATATCCATTTTTTTAAAACGGTGACCTCTAAGGGATCCAAGATCATGCGCATACAGAAGTGGTTTTCGGTCTTGCCTTTAATGCAACGAGATTTGACCAGATTCCTTGAATCTTTTAACTACATTATCCACTGTAGAGGATGAAATGCCCATTATCCTTCCAATTTGTCTTTGGGAGAGTTGTCCTCAAAGCGCTAGATTGTTTGCTGCCACATCTGTTGGCAAATTGGCGAGCCTAGGACCATCCTTGCTCTTTTCTGAGATTCCTTATTCCATACTTTAACATGATTGCCTAACCTGTTTAACAACTCCTGTTTCACATCTCCTTATAATTTCAACTCGTCAGATTGTTATTTCAAGTGTGCTGCAATCATCTGATTTTAAATGAATTTATATTTTCAGATAAAAACATTCACAAGGTAAAACATCAAATAATGTGTTGCTTAGTGTTGTGTTGTGATTTGAATATAGCAAAAGGTTAACTGAATATACAAAGTTTTGTTTTTATTAGGCTTGTACACACGGTCACAACTATTTTCAAATTGTGGTTGTATAATTTTAGATGTATACCACTGCTGAAAGTAGAACTGTATACGGTTTGCTATATATATATATATATATATATATATATATATATATATATATATATATATATATATATATATATATATATATATATATATATATATATAAGAAAATTTTATTATATAAAAGTGGCCCATTTCAAGTTACAAACACACAAGTATGAATGGAATCTAACCATTACAAGACAAACAGAATATGTGCAAAATATATGCAATATCCTTTGACAAGGTTGGCAAATCAGGTCAATAATTTGCCGATGCCAATAATGTCAAAACATCCAAATATTGGCCAATTAAATATCACTTATTTAAAACTTCAAAGATTTGGCTATGAATTTTGTACAGCCTATTCATTTATCACCACATCTTACACTTTTCAGAAGTAATAATATTCTTGTTTACCCATACCCTTTCCATATGGGATTCTACATCACCAACCAACATATAATGTACAACAACAAGACACGTGAAGATTCTCACGTGACAATAAACACAAAGTTTGAGGAAAACATCGAGTTCTACTTTTTTTACGAACTCAATGGAATCTTTACTGAATTTACCCAAAACAAAAGCTCAAAATACAGTGTGTTTTACGAAAACAAATGGCAGTTAAGT
Source organism: Moxostoma hubbsi (assembly GCA_032164185.1). Taxonomy (NCBI): domain Eukaryota; kingdom Metazoa; phylum Chordata; class Actinopteri; order Cypriniformes; family Catostomidae; genus Moxostoma; species Moxostoma hubbsi. The sequence goes on along the minus strand of JAVLUX010000001.1, from coordinate 37,639,833 downwards.
AAGAACTGCTGATTTGACTGAATCCCAGGTGGTTTGTTCTCTCTGTCAGGGTCTAGTGGGGGTTTTATGCTGGTTTACAATACTAATGGACACCTTTATCGCCACCACAAAACAAAACGATCTGTTTTTGCTGGGGTTTATGACTTCCACATAAACCGTTTAAAAGGGACGGCTTTGGCTAGCCCAACATGAAAATTCTGTCACCATTTGTTCACCATTATCTTTTTCCAAACCTTCACAGGAACACAAAAGGAAAGGTCAGGCAGTATGTTAGTCTCAGTTATCATTCCCTTTAATTGCTTCTTTTTCATACAATGAAAGTGAATGGTGATTGGGGCTCCAGTATCATTCTGCTTAACATATAATGTTGAGTTCCAAAGAAGAAAAATTAAAACGTATTTGGAACAACATAAGTATCAGTAAATGATGATAGAATTGTCATTTTTGGGTGAACTATCCCATATGGTTGAATCCCAATTTGCATACTATAATCGGACAGATAGTATGTTTTAAATCACACATAAAAAAAAGGTTCTGTGGAAGGGATGTGCTTTTGAGATTAGGATTAGTGAATCTAAAATCATAGTTCATGTATAATAGTTTGTTAAAGGTCATTTCAAGAGAGATTTTTCAAACCCTTGTGCTTACGCAAAATGATTCATAAATGTTTCTTCAATTCGGGATACTGTTATTTGAATGCAAATACTGATGTCAGGTCAGTGCATACTTTTTGTAACTATAGCAAAAGTATACATCTGTGAATTAGGATAACTAATTATGAATACATTCTGTATTTCATAAACCAGATTAATGTTCTCAGGTTAAAAGAGGGAATCAAACTTCTATTGGAAAACGAAGATAACAAATATGACAAGTTAATGGGAACAGTAAAGCATTCAAATTGAAAACGTTAAACAACTGACAACAGTCTCTGAATCTCTGGAGAAGGGGACAAGAGATGCTTAAAATCAACCTGCCTTGACATTTCTAGGATCTTTGATTCAAATATAGAGCACCAGAAAAATCCCAGACACACAATCACGGATGGATTTTTCAGAGTTAAAGGCCACGGAGCCGCTCAGGTGTCTGAGACACTAACGCGACTGTGTCAAGGTGGAGTTTGCTCAGCCCTTTATTGTGTGCAATGAGCAGAAATTACAGAGCGAAGCAGGGGAATTAATAAACGTGGAATTTTGATACAGACAATGATCTGAAATGGCAAATATGATTTACCCTTGAATTCACAGCATTAAAGTCAGGTAAACAACAGTTCACCTGGATTACCAACAGTATGTGCAGAGAAACTGAATCTCTGTTGACAGCCAAGCCATTTTCAAGGACTTTTAAAGCTGATAGCAATCTGCTGTCAAATGCAACATTAAGGTTGCTACTCTATCTTATGCAGCACATGCTAAAATCATGCTGGTGTGCTTGCCTTGCACTAAAATTTCTCTGTAGAATCAAAGATAAAAAAACTGGCCTGGGATCTCCTAAAACCAAAATTGTCAAACCAAAACTATCCAAAATATAAAAATCTGTGAATAAAAGATTCCCAAACTAAAAACAGAAAAGTGAACTTTGAACAAGAATATTTTTATTAGTTTCTTAAAAGCAATAACAAACAGTGGGTGAAATCTAGCTAAAGGATAAAATTACCATTTTCAACCCATACTCAATTAAAATGTTATTTCCAATCAAATATAATTAGTCCTAGCACAGCATCACCGGTTTCCGCAGTTTTGAGAAAAACACTTTTCTTTTCAGTTCTGCATTAACGTCAGTCAAAAAAACCTTCATGAAAAAACAGGAAAGTCTCACATAATCTTAAACTGGTGTCATTGTTGTCAAAGACTTCCAGAATTTAAGAATGGGAGTTAACAAATGGGTGAGATATTTTGGGGCAGTTTCAATTTGAGGGCTTTAAACGAAGGCCAATGCATTTGAAAGAAAGGTATTTTCCCCAAAATTACAGCATCACCATTGTTTAATGAACAATTAAACAGGATAAATTATTATTTATTTTTTTAAATGACTTAAGTTTAAAAGTACTGTTAATTAGGGGTGCAAAAATGCATCGATGCATCACATCGATCGGCCAAAGAAATTTTGTGCATCGATTATGGAATTTAAGAAGCGATTACTATATTAACACCCAATGGGAAGTCTAGTGTTACAAAAGCCTTCTTGCAAAAGACACGGAGCGGAGCAAGTGAGATTGGAGGAAAAGAAAGCACACTTTGAAATTTAAGTTTAAGTTTACGCAGCTGAGACTCGCATAAACCCGGAACAAATGGATCAAATGGATGGATGGATGCTGCCGAGTTCAGGTTTCGGTGTAATTATTCAAAACTGTTTGCATCCATCTGACCAAAGCAAGTTTGATGTTGTTGCCTTTTTCTCTGATTATGATATATTATGTTAATATTGCTGGTAACAGTCACTTTACAATAAGGTTCTATTCGTTAAAATTAGTTAATGCATAAGGTATCATGAACAAACAATGAACTAATTATTTTCACACCATTCATTAATGTCAGTTAATAAAAATACAATTGTTCATTGATAGTCCATAAACTAATGTTAGTTAATGCAACTTTTGATTTAAAAATGTATTAGTATGTGTTGAAATTAGCATTAACCAAGATTAATGAATGTTGTAAAATTATTGTTCATAGTTTGTGTTGAGTAATGTTAACAGATGTTAACAAATGGAACCTTATTGTAAAGTGTTACCATACTGCTTTTGTATCATCATAAAATGTGTTATTTCTCCATAAAACAGCTTAACAGAACTTAGCTTAAAATAAATGTGATTAGTGGGAATACATTAGCAATTAACAAAAACACTCATTCCATCATCCATTCACTTTATAGTGAATGCTACAGAATATAAGGAATAGGGAGCAATTTCATATTGTTCTGAAGTGAATCAACAAATTGGTTACAGTCACCAGTGATTGGTCAATGACACGTGACATACCTTGACTTTGTTGTCCTTAAGCCATTTTGCCACAACTTTGGAGATGTTGCTTCTATATATGTGTGAATTGCACCAGTCCCTCCTGCAGCAAAACACCCCCAAAACATGATGCTGCCACCCACACACTTCGCTGTTGGGATGGTGTTCTTCGGCTTGCAAGCCTCTCCCTTTTTCCTCCAAATATAACAATGGTCATTATGGCCAATAGGTAAAATTTTTGTTTCATCAGACCAGAGGAAATTTCTCTAGAAAGTAAGATCTTTGTCCCCATGTGCACTTGCAAACTGTAGTCTGGCTTTTAATGGTGGTTTTGGAGCATTGGATTCTTCCTTGCTGATCGGCCTTTCTGATTATGTTGATATAGGACTTGTTTTACTGTGGATATAGATACTTGTCTACCTCTTTTCTCCAGAATCTTCACAAGATCCTTTGCTGTTGTTCTGGGATTGATTTACACTTTTCGCACCAAACTACATTCATCTCTAGGAGACACAATGAATCTCCTTCTTGAGCAGTATTATGTCTGTGTGGTCCCATGGTGTTTATACTTACTGTAGTGTATTATTTGTACAGATGAATGTGGTACCTTAAGGCATATGGAAATTGCTTCCAAGGATGAACCAGGAGGTCCAAAATGTATTTTCTTAGGTCTTGGCTGATTTCTTCTGATTTTGCCATGATGTCAAGCAAAGAGGCACGGAGTTTGAAGTAAGGCCTTAAAATATATCCACAGCGATATAACATTTAATCTGTGGAGTGGTTAAAAAATATTATTTAATGAGTTCAACCTAAGTGTATGTGAACTTCTGATTTCAACTGTATGTATACAGGGACTTTAACGTTTTAATTGTAAACTATATAACGCCCCCCTGTGGACCCACCAGCAGTTTTGCCTTTCAGTAAATAGTATACAATGCATAAATAGAATGATGCCTCAAAGTATATAAAAAAAATAAGGGATAGGCAATATTTGTGTATGGCGTCTACAGAGTTGAGTGAGGTCCTGTCAAACCCTCCTCACCCTTTGCTACACATCTGTGCTACAGCCACGTGGAATCAATTTGTTCTGCTTTTAATTAGCACAGATGTAACATCACAACCCAATGTGCCAGACTCAGAAATGCACTCTTGCTTTAGCAGTGTATGGTGCAGTCGAGCGATCTGTCCACAAGGCAGAAATAGAGAACAAAAACACTGTTCTGAATGAATTCATGATGACAGCAGAGAGCTGTTGGCACAGATGCATCTTAATAATCACAGAATGCAGGGTTACTGACTTCCCAACAGGCTGTCTTTTAAACACACACACACTTCTGAAACTGTTGTAGTGTCCTGACACATCGCATGACTGTATTTACTGTGAGTGAAAAGATACTTTGTATATGGTATCTGTGTATGCATTAAAGATCAGCACTGTTACAACAGAAGGAGCTGTGACATCTTCACCACAGGGGAGAGAGATAGACAGTCGAGAGAGAGAGGCAGGCTGACAGAATGAGAGAGATATAATACAGGAAAGTGATACAAAAGGGAAGAGATGCACACAGAGCTGTTTCATTTATCAAATTCTTCCAGCTTATTTGAACTGAAAACCAACTATTGCAGCCCTTTACAACAATTTACCATGGCAACTATAATATTATTTTCAGGAGAACTATGATACCATAGTAAGACTTAGAGCTACCACCAGTTCAAGTACGCCCATTTTACCGAACTGTTATCAACAAAATACTCTGAATTTGACTGTTTTGTTACCAGAACTCAAAACAGTTTTAAACACTTTTGATCTGACTCAACATGTAGATGGACCCACACACAATCGCGGACACACTCTTGATCTAAAATTTCATCCATTATTATTAATTTCTGTATTTTCTTTGAAATATTGATTTCTCCTGCCACTGAATTTAGATCTGTATCTGTAAAAAAGAGGTGCATACATTGGAGGCCAAAAGTTTGGAATAATGTACAGAATTTGCTCTTATGGAAAGAAATTGGTACTCTTATTCACCAAAGTGGCATTCAACTGATCACAATGTATAGTCAGGACATTAATAAAGTGAAAAATTACTATTACAATTAGAAAAAATGTCACTCCACACTTCCTGTAGTCTTGTCGGGCACTTTTCACACAACGTACAGTCTAGTGGATCCCACAAATGCTCAATGGGGTTAAGATCCATAACACACTTTTCCAATTATCTGTTGTTTAATGTCCGTGTTTCTTTGTCCACTCTAACTTTTTGTTTTTGTTTTTCAGTTTCAAAAGAGGCTTTTTCTTTGCAATTCTTCCCATAAGGCCTGCACCCCGAGTCTTCTCTTTACTGTTGTACATGAAACTGGTGTTGAGCAGGTAGAATTCAATGAAGCTGTCAGCTGAGGACATGTGAGGCATCTATTTCTCAAACTCAGACTCTGATGTACTTATTAGGGCTGCCCCTGACCAGAGATTTTCCAAGTCAACCAGTAGTTGTTAATTTAAGCCATTAGTCAACTAGTTGTTGCACGGTTATTATGTTAATTACTTATATATATATATATATATATATATATCGTGAAGGAGGGAACAAAACAAATGTATTCACACACAATGTATTTTCCCGGACAACAAAATAACCGACCGGTAGAGAATGCACAGATGAAGTAGAGATGTTGCCCTTCACAACTGTTGTAAAGCCATATTTCAAAAAGTTGAACAACGCACATTTAAATTGCACTTAATTTTTTTTTCCAGTTTCTTTTGAAATTTTTGTTAAAATAAATAAATAAATAAATTTTAAAGTTTGAAATCAAAGTTTACTTCATTGTGTAGGCTTAACCCTTACCCTGGTTAACGGAAATGACCCCATAGTACAACCTAACGTCCAACCAGCGGTAATTCCTGTGGAGTTTTTCTGTGACCAACCAACCAATCAAAACTTGGTCGACCAAGACTCTTCTCATCAACTAACATTTGGTCGACTATTAGGGGGCAGCCCTAGTACTTATGCTCTTGTTTAGTTGTACATCTGTCCTTCCACATCTCGTTCTGTCCTTGTTAAAGCCAGTTGTCCTTTGTCTTTGAAGACTGTAGTTTATACCTTTGTATGGAATCTCAAGCATTGTATAGCCTTTATTCCTCAAAACAATGATTGACTGACAAGTTTCTAGAGAAAGCGGTTTCTTTTTTTGCCATTTTTTTACCTAATATTGACCTTAAGACATGCCAGTCTATTGTATACTGTGGCAACTCAAAAACTAACACAAAGACAATATTAAGCATCATTTAATGAACCAAATAGCTTTCAACTGTGTTTGATATAATGGAAAGTGATTTTCTAGTACCAAATTAGTTTAGCATGATGTCTCAAGGATAAGGTAAGGATAAGCGGTGATGGCTGCTGGAAATGGGGCCTGTCTAGATCTGATCAAAAATAACTTTTTCAAATAGTGATGGTGCAGTTTATTACATCAGTAATGTCCTGACTATACTTTGTGATCAATTGAATGCCACTTTGGTGAATTAAAGTACCAATTTCCTTCCGAAACAACAAAATCTGTACACATGAAAATAAAATCCAGGAAACGTGAAGTCCATTATAATATTTATAAAGACAGCCTTCATGCTTTCAATTTGTAATTAGGCGCAGCTAGGCAAACCTTCTTCTCAAACATTATTAACAGCAATATAAAACAACACCCGCACTCTTTTTGCTACTGTAGAGAGACTAAAAAAAAAAAACCAACACAGGTTGCCTGTGAAATGCTCTCTGACAGAAAATGCAACAAGTTTGCTTCTTTTTTCATGAAGAAGATAATTTATATTAGAATGGCGATCAGCTGATCCTCAAGGTTAGACAGCACCCACCACAAAAAATTCTGAAAATGTCAGATTTTGAGGAAATTAATGACAAAACCCTGGAAGAAATAGTACAGCATCTTAGAACTTCAATCTGCTGTCTCGACAAACTCCCCAAAACATTTATCAAAAATGTGTAGAAATAGTAAATGCGTCACTCCTTTTAAGCACATTTCCGAAGTCCCTGAAAACTGCAGTTGTCAAGCCACTTCTTAAAAAGAACAATCTAGATAACTCAATACTGAATAACTACAGTCCCATTTTAAATCTTCTTTTTATAGGCAAAATCATTATTCAGGTCATATCTAGAAGATAGGGGTTACTATGTGAACATAGGCAACCATGAATCTGAGTGGACATCCATGACATGTGGAGTTGCACAAGGCTCAATTCTTGCACCGCCCCTATATGCTCCTTCTAGGCCAAATTATGAAAAAGAACCAAATTGCATACCATATCTAGGCAAACGATACACAGATCTAGTGTTGTCAAAAATACTATACTTGGTACTCCGGTACCAAGTCGGTACTCAAACAAAAATGTTTTTACGATACCAGAATTTCTGAAGGTACTGGACTACCGTGTACCGGGTCTACCCAGTTCCCAATCAGATTCGGGAACTTTCGAACGCTCACAACAAGCAAAAAATGACGACAAGCAAAGCTGCTGCTGCGGAGTCTCAACTTAATCTTGTCGAAAAGAAAAATGGAAAAAGCCAGGTTTGGAAATTCTTTGGATTTGAGGCTGATGAATAGGGAAACAACACAGATCAGCAAAAACCTATTTGTAAACGCTGCTTTCACAATTTTCTGACGAAAGGAGGAAACACATCAAACTTAATAAAGCACCTGAAAGACAGACACCCCGATTAATTCAAGCAAATAAAGCAGGTGAGTTTAAAAGCATATTGAGGCTGAAACGTTTAGTCGACATTATCGGCAACATCGAAAATAAAAAATTGTAGAGAAAAATTTTCGTTGTCTAATGAGTTTGATCTCATTTAACGTAACATGAAATCAAATTAAACTGTAATGATGTTGCGTGAGAGCAGCACTGCAGTTCACGCCTGACGGAAGAGAGGACGAATTACACAGATCAGTCCAGATGCACTGGAAACTTTCACAGTTTCATCTTATGTAGATCCCAAAGTATTAGGGAATTATTTAAAAATAAAATATAAAAACAAAAATTCAGAAGCACTCTTTATGGAATAATGAGCTCTTTAAAGGAAACATGCGTTACATCTTAAATGCAGTTATATTAAATGTGTTATAGCTCAAATAATAAAGAAGCTGTTCATATAAATAACTCCATACTGTAAAACTGGCATTTGACTGTGCAGTCAGCACCTCTTTTATGAGTTGCGCGAATGTCCCGATCAAAGGGGGAGAGATTGAAACTGCACCCGGCTGAGAGAGACTCTGCCTCGGGGACGCTCATCCCGAGCGCGGACGCTTAATGCACCTGATAAGACACGATTGCTCGCAACTCATTTAATCATAATACACACTCACCTAAAGGATTATTAGGAACACCATACTAATACTGTGTTTGACCCCCTTTCGCCTTCAGAACTGCCTTAATTCTACGTGGCATTGATTCAACAAGGTGCTGAAAGCATTCTTTAGAAATGTTGGCCCATATTGATAGGATAGCATCTTGCAGTTGATGGAGATTTGTGGGATGCACATCCAGGGCACGAAGCTCCCGTACCACCACATCCCAAAGATGCTCTATTGGGTTGAGATCTGGTGACTGTGGGGGCCATTTTAGTACAGTGAACTCATTGTCATGTTCAAGAAACCAATTTGAAATTATTCAAGCTTTGTGACATGGTGCGTTATCCTGCTGGAAGTAGCCATCAGAGGATGGGTACATGGTGGCCATAAAGGGATGGACATGGTCAGAAACAATGCTCAGGTAGGCCGTGGCATTTAAACGATGCCCAATTGGCACTAAGGGGCCTAAAGTGTGCCAAGAAAACATCCCCCACTCCTTTACACCACCACCACCACCCTGCACAGTGGTAACAAGGCATGATGGATCTATGTTCTCATTCTGTTTACGCCAAATTCTGACTCTACCATCTGAATGTCTCAACAGAAATCGAGACTCATCAGACCAGGCAACATTTTTCCAGTCTTCAACTGTCCAATTTTGGTGAGCTCTTGCAAATTGTAGCCTCTTTTTCCTATTTGTAGTGGAGATGAGTGGTACCCGGTGGGGTCTTCTGCTGTTGTAGCCCATCCGCCTCAAGCTTGTGCATGTTGTGGCTTCACAAATGCTTTGCTGCATATCTCGGTTGTAACGAGTGGTTATTTCAGTCAAAGTTGCTCTTCTATCAGCTTGAATCAGTCGGCCCATTCTCCTCTGACCTCTAGCATCAACAAGGCATTTTCGCCCACAGGACTGCCGCATACTGGATGTTTTTCCCTTTTCACACCATTCTTTGTAAACCCTAGAAATGGTTGTGTGTGAAAATCCCAGTAACTGAGCAGATTGTGAAATACTCAGACCGGCCCGTCTGGCACCAACAACCATGCCACACTCAAAATTGCTTAAATCACCTTTCTTTCCCATTCTGACATTCAGTTTGGAGTTCAGGAGATTGTCTTGACCAGGACCACACCCCTAAATGCATTGAAGCAACTGCCATGTGATTGGTTGATTAGATAATTGCATTAATGAGAAATTGAACAGTGTTCCTAATAATCCTTTAGGTGAGTGTATGTCACTGTGCATTTCTTATAGTGAAGAAAATTGGCAATATGCAGCTTTATTAATACGAGAGCACTTTGCACATTAGTTTGGAAATTGTTTTTTATTCATTCTATTGTATGCTTGTTTATTTAGGTTTTTTTTTTTAATACTTGGTAAAAACTTAAAGTAAAAGTTGCAAAAGCTGAAGCAAATCTTATATAAGTGTTCAAAAATACCATACATTGTACAGTTTTGTTATAATTCAAAAATAATATATTTAACTTGAAGTGTTGCTCAAAGGTATATTTTTGCTCTTAGTTCTGCTGCTAATGTTTTGTTAACTTTGTTAATAAAAGAGTGTTGTTCAGTAACCCGTTTTTGTGTTTTGCTTTGGTCCCGAAAATGGTATCGAGTACCGTGAAATTTCACTGGTATTGGTACCGTGACAACACTACACAGATCTATCTAGCCCTATCGCCAAATGACTACAGCACCACAGACTCTCTGTGCCAGGGCATTGATTAAATTAACAGTTGGATGTGCCAAAACTTCCTTCAGTTAAACAATGACAAGACAGAGGTCAGTGCATTTGGCAATAAAGGTGAAATTCCAAAGGTGAATACATACCTTGACTCCAAGGGCCTAAAGGCAAAGTGTAATTTTAGTTTCATTTAGACATTAGTTTCAGTAGTCACATCAAAAGCAATAACTAAATCAGCCTAAAATCATCAAGGCTTAGAGAAACTCGTTCATGCATTCATTACCAGTAGGGTAGGCATTGCAATGGACTCCTAACCAGCCTTCCCAAAAAGACCATTAGACACCTGTAGCTCATTCAGTATACCGCTGCCAGGATTCTCACCGAACCAAAATATCTGAGCATATTCCTCCAGTCCTCAGATCTTTACACTGGCTTCCAGTTACATTTACAAATGATTTTAAAGTTCTATTATTCATTTATAATTCGCTCAACAGCCTAGGACCTAAATACATTTCAGATATGCTTGTTGAATATAAACCAGTAACAGACCTCTCAGATCATTAGGATCAAGTCAGTTAGACATACAGAGGGTTCACTCAAAGCAAGGCGAGACAGTGTTTAGCTATTACGCCACCCGCAACTGGAACCAGCTTCCAGAAGAGATGTGCCCCAACAGTAGCCACATTTAAATCCAGACTGAAAACACATCTGTTTAGCTGTGCATTTACTGACTGAACATTGTGCTGCACTTATTGATTTCACTGAATCAATTTGCTTTTGTCTTTCTTTAATTTGTATTAAATTCTATTCTTATATAACTTTTTCTCAATGTGTGTCATTTAAAAAAAAATCTTTATTGTTTTAAACATTTTTAGGTACAGTGTCTTGTATTTTCTTTAAAATGTATACGTAAAACACTTTGAATTGCCATTGTGTATGAAACGTGCCAAACAAAACCTGCAAACATACTGTATATCAGCTAAATTAAATGTCATAAACACCAGTTTCTTGGCTTTCTTAGTTACACAGTGTAGCTTGGCTACATAATTATGGGTAATCATTCTCAAATATATGACATAAACAAAAACCTAATAAGTTAATATGCCATTTTGTCTGAATCTACTGTATATGAGGAGACTCCAACTGTGAGAAAAGGGGAATAAAATACAACGATCTGTTACGCAGTAACAAATAGGTCCATTATGCAATAAAACAGGGAACAGCTGATAAGGTTGTATTTATATCTGCTCAAGTTATTACACATACAAAGAGTCAAGCACGAGACACTATAAACATGAAGTTGATTGATAAAGGATAATTTGATACCAAACCTGCTCACAAGACTCAGATCAGAGTTTAAAAAGTAACAAATTTACAAGCCTTACTCATGTCTTAGCAAAAGTTTATAAATCGAGTCGTTAATAATGAACTATGTAACTTTTTCTGTCTTTTTAAAAATACTTTCTCCTATCCAAGCTTAATATGAGACTAACTACAAGTAAGCCATTCATAGGTTAATATTCTCAAAAACCATAAGTCTGTGTCTCTATAGTGCTATGAAAATTTCTGTTTGTTTTGAGAGACCCGCTTAGAATGGCTTTAGTTGGGGGCGGGACTATCTCTTTGTTTGACCAACAGCAGACAAGGGTGAATTCAGATGGTGCTAGAGTCACAGGAATTACATATTTCAGCTTTAAGTTAAGTTTCAAAATAAAAGTAGTGTGTTCTTAAGTTTTTGACATGGTATCAAAATTGATATTAGGAATCATAAAATTACACTAGCATTTGTTTGAAAAAAAAATTGGTACTTCTGCGTGAGATGCTGAGAAAACAGTCAGACGTCCATCTACCAGCACACATGGATTAAAAAAAGCATTCAGTGCAATTAACAAACCTAAGTCATTACAAGATAACTTGTCCTAATGAATTTGTTTTAGGCTAAAATGATTAATTTAATTGAATAAAATATTTGCCATGGTATCAAAATTAGCACTGAGAATCATAAAATTTTGCTGGTATTGGTGTCGACTACAAAAATGTTGGTATTGTGTCATCCTTAGTACAATGTTGGCATATTTTGAAAGGCCTTGTGGCAAGGAGGAGGGCGGCGACGGCTGTATCGGGCTAATAGAGCTGACGAGAGAGATAAAGGAGGCTGGAGGCGGCAGTTCGGGAGAGAGAGAGCTACAGGCAGCTGCCCTGTATGTTTGTGTTGTATGTCTTTTGCTTTAAGTTAACCTTTAAATTATTATTTGGATTGGCAAGCCAGTACTCACCACCTCCTTTACCTTGTACCCATTACAGGCCTATAAAATTGCATGCAGTATAAACATAAGTTTACTTGCAATGAACAGAGTTTAGAAATGACGTTAGTGCCATATTATGCACGCTCTGACCTCTGACTTTTGGACCTGTGATTTTTTAAAGTTAAATAAATAGAACTTACAACATTGCACAAATGCAATCAGCCGAGCATTTCTCTTTGTGCACCTTTCAAAACAAACAGATCATTTATTTGGATAAGTCTATTGTCTAAATGGTGAGAAAGACAGATCTCCTGAGTGCAGCTCAGTTTTCTGGCACATGGCTAAAGGAGGTAACGCACAAACACACACATATGCACGCATACACATCTTAACGGTTCCAAAATTTGCATTTGGTAATGAATGAGGGAACAGACCGAACAGGTGCATTGCTCTCTCTGCACATTCTTTAATCCTTTCTTACCTGGCTCCAATAATGTCCTTCTTCGCCAGATCAATGCCAGCAATGACCTTGACACGAAGAATGCGAGATTCGTTCTGTAAAACATGACACACACAAAACAACACATCATGAATAAATCAATACCTCTCGTAAGAGTCCGGAAGAAAGTAATTCGGCCCAGTGGCCTAAATTTAAGATGGGTCTAAGTCATGAGAGTGTCCTAATTTCACCTCACTTCCCTCTTTTTGTCTAAAAGGATATGAAAAAGGACAGCAGCCAAGTAAGCTTTTGACATTATTGCTGGACAGGGAGACGGAACTGTTTAAATGCTATAGTGTCTGTGAGAAATAAATCGCTATGGGGGAGAAGAACTACAGATACTTCGGGAGAGTAAAAATAAAAAAGTTAAAAATACACTTGCCAGTAAAATGATATTGTTGTCCATTGTTAATATTCAGTGTAGCTGTTTACGAAGCAATGCCAACACACAAGGCTCCAGACTAAAATAATGACTTAGGAGCCATTGGCTCCTTTTCCGAAAGATTAAGGATTTAATAAGGTTTGAGAGGTCAATAAGGTGGTCTAAACTTCCCGGCATTCAATTTGGCCTTCATAAGCTCTCTAGCAGTTGAAACGAGAACCATTTCACGACACCCACTATGCAGAAGTATGTCACGCCCACAACTTCACCCTGCATGCTCTCAATAGCTATTCATGCTGTTCACAATTATACAATGAGCATCTTATTCACCCTCATGGCTTTGAAGCTCACTAGCCCAGAAAGGACACACTGTAGAGAGGGTTAGAAAGGCCCACTTCTGCCACTTTCTCCCACTTCTGCTTCCTGAATGTCTGAAATTCCTCAATCGGGGCATTGGTCTGCATTTATACTGCCTGTCATTCCTGACCAGATTATTTCAGAATGAAACTAGTTTGGATGAGATGAGCGTAGCGGTCATATTCTGACAGCTACTAAGATATAACTGTCATGTAACCAGGTAGCACAGACTGATGGATTCCTTTGTTTAATATAAAAATGCAAATGCAGACAAGATTCTAAACAACTAAGGTGTATAATAGATCTGAAACGTTTAGTCGACGTTATCGACAGTGTCAATAATACAAAATTGTCAACAAAAATTATCGAATAGTCATTTGAACTTAACGTAACATGAGATTACATTAAACTCTAACGATGATGCACGAGAGCAGCACTGCAGCTCGTGCCCGACTACGGAGAGGAAGAATTACACAACTTACAGTCCAAATGCACTCTGACCCTTCCAAACAGCTTCAGGTGATGTAGATCGAAATTGCGGGAATTATTATTCAAAAATACTAAATAAGTAAATAAAGAAGCACTCACATTGTGGAATGAGGAGCCAGAGCTGAAGCAAAACTTGCGTGTCGAGCATCTTTAAAGGAAACACCTTTAATGCAGTCATATTTAATGCGTTATAGCTTTATTAAAGTTCAAATAATAAAGAAGCTGGTCATATAAATAACTACATACTGTAAAACTGGCATTTGACTGTGCAGTCAGCACCTCTTCTATGAGTTGCGCGAATGTCCCGATCTAAGGAGGAGAGATTAAAACTGCACCAGGCTGAGTCATACTCTGTCGCAAGGGATGCTCGTCCCTCGAGCAAGCACGCTTAATGCAGCTAGACTATAACGTGATGGCTCAGTGAATGCATTCACTGAGAAGCAGCATATAAGATATTTAGTCTTGCTTTTAGAGAATAGATCTTGAATAGAAGTATATTTTGTCTTTACTGCACTCGTAGATGTATAACCAATTTACAAAATAGACTTATATTTAAGTTACATTTTCTTAAAGCAAGTCTAAATATCTTATGTTGCTTCAAGTAAATGTATCTTGTTTTGAGGATTTTTAGATCCTTTTGATAACAATAGGATTTTTTGCAGTGAATTTCTTTATGGAATTAAACTTAATAAAAATTATTTTTACAACAGTGAATGCCATTAAGAGGTATTTTTAATAGATGTTGTCCTCTATTGTTAGTAAGCACGCTTAATACACACTTTTAAGTTGGGCACGAGCTGAATAATTGGTGAAGAGCTAATGATTAATAGTTGCAATAATTGCTGAATAGTCGAATAATCGTTCTAATAAACCTTAGATTAATCGATTATCAAAATAATCGTTAGTTGCTTATTAGTAGACTAATAGATTATATCTGTGCACTCTCAAATAAGTACTCAATTTGTATTGTTTGAGTTAACTCCTAAAGCAATTTCTTCCAAGTCGCTATGGGAAGGAACCACTTGACATGAATGAAATCTTAAAGCAAAAATACTTTTTCAGACGTCAATTGAAATTGCATTTTGAGAGCTACATCTAGCACAGCACTGGGCACACATTTCCTAGTCTTTTTACAGCACCAAATAGCACTCTTCCTCACATAATTCAATAAAAAAAAAAAAGATTTAACCGAAATGCTGAAAGATAATATTCACTATGGCAGGTCAGTGTCTTGAGCACTCGTTCCCCACTCATAATTACAATTACTTCCTTGCCTCCTATCCTCTAATAGAGATTGAAATATCTCCAGTGGCTCTTCAAATGCTTCTGGAGAGAACGGCAAGTTAGACTTATAATTATGTGCATGCCTTCCATTCTCACCTGATTTATTAAACTGCCCAAATCACATACACCAGGGATAAATTGGTTGAGAAGAAATGATGGCTGGGTTTGGTCCAGTGAGGCACTCGTGGAAGTGAATGGGGCCAATCCATAAACATTAAAAAACTACCGGTTTCAAAAGTATCATCTCAAGATGTTAATAATATACATGATTTTAGTGTGATAAAACAGCTTACTGACATTTTCTGAGTAAAGGTATAGTCAACCCGATTTTACAACTTTGCTGCATGACGATGTATCGCTGTAAACTAGTGAACTATTGATGGTTTTTTTATGGCCAATGACTATATCCAGAGAGCAGGGTGGCCGATACAATGCCGGTATATCACACAATTTAATATAGTAAACAACAAAAACATAAAATTGCTAGAAAAGGAAAAAACTCTTATCAAGCACTATATTTACTCACTTTGACACTAAACTTTAAATTTCTAAAAAATATATTGTGTTTTTAAATGGTAGATAGAAGCTTCTTCTGGTTTCTGTTTAGTCATCAAATTTTAGTAATTTATTTGCACATGAAGAAATTGTTAATATATTAGGAAGGAAATAACAGTACACACAGTAGACCAGCAACCATGGATGGCATGTCCACGATAGCAATCGCATTTTCTCAAAAAAATCAAACCAATTGCACACAGTGCATAGTGAATAAGACATTTACCTATAGCACACGTGAAGTGATTTACTTGAAGTTGCACTCACGCACTGATGCAGATCCAGCATGAGCAGCAACCTCCTGACACTTTAAACTACCTGGATTGCCTGCTTGAACTGTCACGGAATAACTGTCAAGATTTGTGAATCAGAGGAACTTTTGATCCTGAACTTTTTTTATTCTGGCTGATGGAATATGTGCTTCAGAGGAAGATATTAGATGAGCACTCGACAGGAAAAAAATGCTGGATTTTCATGAGGTTCGTGAATTACATATTTTTAAATGAAATATCTGTGTATTTGCAGATGGTATATAATAGGGATGCACCGATCCGATACCTGGATTGGTATCGGATCCGATACTGAAGCTTTTAGATGGATAGGGTATCGGTACGACGAGCCCGATCCAAATTCGATACTGTGTGTTAGTCATGCTCATTACTTTCAAGCTAAAATAATAAAATAAAAGAACCATAAAAACACAATTAAAGTAGTTCATATGACTCGTACATTTTATTCAAAGCCACTTGAAGATGTGCGTTAGCTCTGTGAATCACAAAAGGCTGCGTTTAATAAGTAAATGTTTACACACACACACACACACACACACACACACACACACACACACACACACACACACACACACACACACACACACACACACGCGGCCATTTTAGCCTTCATGGGGTGCACAATACTTGAGCGCTACTAACGAACCACATCTGGTATCGGATCAGGATCAGCCGATACTGACATTTCTGATATCTGAATCGGAAGAGAAAAAGAGGTATCGGTGCATCCCTAGTATATAGTAGAAGTTTTATTGATATTTGCCTTGTATCATTAGAAGTTACAGGGATGTTGAGGAATGATAGAATACATGTTTCAGAGGAAGATTTATGAGCATTCCAGAGGATGCTGGATCTGCTCAAGTTGTGTGAGGTTAGTTTATTATATCTGTTCAAACGAAATATGCGCATATTTGCTGACGGTATGAGATTATTTTTATTGATATTTGCATTTTTATCATTAGACAAGACAGTTAAATGTTACAGGGTACTGTTAAGGAGAGAGTGGGAAAATGAAACAGGCGAGCACTTTAACATAATGAGCTCAAACACGTCTTTTGCAGCTCTGATATGCGGACCGTTTAAATTACACTGTGTTGCACACAGGTCTATTATTGTAGTAACACAATGGCATGTAACAAAACGAACCGTGACTGGTCATTAAAATGTCTCAGTCACATGCAAGCAGGCGATTCTCAGCGACCTAAAGAAACAAATTGGCCAGTAATGAAAAAATTCAGAATATCATACTATTCGTCAACTCAAAATAAGTAAGAATGGCTTATCTACATATCTCACTGATATCATAATGGAGTCTCAGAGCAACAAGGCAGGCAGCCGATTTTATTTTGTCCGACAGACGATGGAATGAAAGTATTACTGAGGCTGCGGCTGTCAAGCTGGATAATTAGGATTAAGATTTTACAAGCCTCTAATAGAGAAGGGGCTCTGACTGACTTCCTGTGCATGCCCAGCGATTAGCTCTATGACAGATTTGGTATTTCCAAGTAATTTATCAATGTGCCAGCTTTGATTGGGAAAGCTGGCTCCGCTGGGGTCTCTCAAATGGGAGGTTAATTTCAGACGGCCTGCAATTCGATATTAATAAATAATATACAAGATATATATATATATATATTTTTTTTTTTTTATTATTATTTATTTTTTTTTTTTATTTTTTTTTTTTTTAAGTTGAACTCTCGAAACCTCCGTTTTCTGTTCACTCAAACTGTTTTTGAATGCAAGAATGCATTTTATCTAATGCCCCCTAAGAACCCTAAACATACCTAATTATGGACTTGCTTAAAGTATAGTTCACCCAAAAAGTATATATGATATGTTTTTGTCCATACAGTGCAAGCCAATGTGGTCAAGCTCAAAAAAGAAATAAAAGGTAGCATAAAGGTCAGGTATATGCACAAGTAATCAAAGAATCATGTCATTGTTATACACCAGCAAGTTGACCATTAAAAACACTACTTAAATATCACATTTATTTTCCTTTGCACATTCGCCAACACAGAGTTTTACTGTACTTCCCCCATGTACTCTTACCAAATCTTGTAGTTACAATTGAGTCCACTGGGGGGCGCTGTGGATGTGTGTCATCAAGGTGCTTTTATAAAAAGTTTAAGCTTCACATTTCTGCCTTTAAACCTTCCAAAAATTGGCCACATTCACTTCATTGTAAGTGCCTCACTGTAACCTTGATTTCTGGGGGCAAGTCTAAATAGAAGTTTGTGGAAATCAACATTAATCCACAAATGCCGTTGTTGGGTTTAACTTGTATCGAACCTGGAATATTCCTTAAAGCAGAAGAAAGTAATTCATAGTCATTACAGAGTTTGAGATGGCATGGGGGACGAAATGATTAAAGAGAAAATGATCATTATTCCTTTAGCATCGAATAGTCGACTAGTCAGTCAAGCAACCAACTAGTACATTTTAAAAAAAATATGTACATTTGGACTACCCTACCAAGGAAGTATAAAAAAAAAAATATTCTAGAAAAAAAAAAAATGCTGTACAAGCTAATGTTTTGAATCATAAAATAGGCCTCAAACATAGTAAAGGGCATACTTAATTTGAAAGAATATGAGTAAAAACAACGCCCACCTGTCATAACATTCTCACATTTCTGTGTGATGATGTTATTATGCCTTGCAAAGTTCTATACAGAGTATGTGATCCATGGTCAATTCTTCCATTATAAGATATTATCTGAATGTGTTTCATGAGTGCTCAAATCCAATTCATTGATCCATCATCTCACTGCCCGTTACCACACCAGTTATTATGCATCTCACATTACACATTCACCCAAACTGTACATACTACCTCATCAGCAGTTACATAATCAAGACAGCTGGTACTAAACAAACAGCTTTTTAATAGCGCAAAGGAAGCATATCCAAAACAACTGCATTTTAATATTACACCACATGGTTTTGTAAGAGCCAGGTCTGTCTAAACACTGAAATTGACTCACGCAGGTTGAAGTACTTCTAAGAATGGGGTTCCACAAAAAAAAAAGAAAAAAAAAAGAGAGAAGCTTGCATGTCACAGCAGAGAGACTTAAGTAACTGTGAAATTAGAATTCTGCCCAGCAGGTCTTAACAGCTTTCACAATCATGTTTTGAAATTGTCTTCAAAAAACATTGTAATTAGTCTTGCATCTTTTGTGCAGAAGATTTAGATTATACCTCAACTCATCTTTCTTTAAAGCAATAGTTCACCCAAAATTTCTCATAATATACTCACCCTTATGCCATCTCAAACTTGTATGACTTTCTTTCTTTACAGAACACAAACAAAGATATTTTGATGGAGATATGATGTAAATACAGTATATATCCAATGCAAGTCAATGAGGTCAAAACTTTCAAGTTCCAAAAAGGACATAAAGGCAGTATAAAGGGAACTCATAATCAAGTCGAGGGAGAAAATAAATTTTTCAACAAATGAAAACATTCATCAACAAAAATAATCACATACCGTCAGCAAATATGCGCATATCTTGTTTGAACAGCTGTAATAAACCAACCTCACACAACTTGAGCAGATCCAGCATCCTCTGGAATGCTCATAAAAAACATTTTTCACTATAAACCTTTACATCAGCTGTCTCCTTGGTGATCACGATTTCAAGCTAAAGTACACTTGCTAGCACTTGGCGCATACATAGTGTACAAGGAAGTGTAATCGACCTTGAAGTCTTGATTGTGCATAAAGACTGCAATATCAAGATTTACAGATTAAAAGTTAGGGCTAGATTAGATTTAGGGCTGCAACTAATGATTATTTTGATAATCGATTAATATAACAATTATCAGAACAATTATTAGACTATTTGCCGACTATTGCACCGAATAATCATTAGCTCTTAACAGACTATTCAGCTTGTGCCCAGACTTAAAAGGTTGTATTACATGTGCTTACTAACAATAAAGATTATGTTCCAATAAGTCATGAATCATCACGTTATAATCTAGATGCAGCAAGTGTGCGCTCGAGGGACAAGCGTCCCCGCGACAGAGTGAACATCAGCCGGATGCAGATTCAATCTTTCACCCTTAGATCAGGCTCATAGAACTCATAGAAGAGAAGATGATTGCACAGAGAAATGCCAGTTTCGGAGTTTGTAGTTATTTAGATGATCTGCTTCCATATAATTTGAACTTTAATAAAGCTATAGCGGATTAGATATAACTGCATTTAAGATGCAATGCCGGGGTGCTTCCTTTAAAGACGCTGGACACTCAAGTTTTGCTTCAGTGGAGCGGCAGCTAATTTGTCCTCTCCACAGTCAGGCGAAACATTAACTTGGCAGGCCAAATTATACTGCAAAACAGTCCAGACCTTATTAGTCAAAGGCAGGGGCATCAGAAAAAATGATATAAATATACAAGCAAAATGCTGACCTTGGCTAAGAAATGGAGAGAGAAAATGTAATGTACGCCCATTCAATATTGGCAGTAAAAAGGATAACAGTATTCCACATAATATTGCCACATCAGCAAGTAGATTTTCTGCAGCATCGTTCAATTTAAATAACACAAAAAAAAATAAAAATGCTGAGGTCTGGCTGCCATCAAAGGAGAAATCACAAGACAAGGGGAGGCCAAATACTGTAGTTCAGACAAAGAAAATGCACTATATATGGGTGGGTGTATTTGCATGTGTACTGTATTCATATCTATTGAAGAATGATGTCTAAAACTGAACATATTTGGAATTGCAGGATAATGTGCAATAGTTTGTGTGCAGTTTGCTTATTATTCTTCACTTGAAACTCAAATAGGTTTCAAATAGAGCAAATAGGTTTCAATTTGGCAGTTATTGTAAATATTCTAATGTCTGGTTGTGGCGTTTTCAGATTTCAGCTTGGTACCTTAGCAAAGAGGCAAGTTGCAAAAATTGAGAAAAAAGATTAGGCTGCAACTAAAGCTCATGTATTTTTAATGAAGATGTGACAGCAGGTAACTATATCACATTCCACACTCACAATACTGGGACTGTGTGAATGTGTAATCGAGTAAACGTGTGTAAATCTGACGTATTTAACCCACCCACAGGCCAAATCATTGCATTATGATTCCTAGAAAAGACCTACTCTGCCATTTCAACGTTCAAGTTGTTGAAACACATGCAGTTTCAAGCACGTTTGTATAACGACTGTGTGCATCAAAGGAAAATTAAAACTGACATTTATAACATTTCTCAACAACTGAGCTAGTCCATGGCTGCCCCTTCACATTCTGCTGTTCTAATTAAAATATTCAGTCTAAACAATCTTTGGCCAATACCAGTTGCTGATACTTGTAACATATATCTATACTGTTTTTTCTGTTAAAAAACACTGTAAACTACATAAGCACCTATCTTAAATATTACATGCTTGAGGGGAAATCAGACATGAAATGCAGGCATTTTAAATGTACAGTAGCAAAGATGGATAATTGTATAATACTGTTGTAACCTGGAAAATGACAAAAAGAGCTCACTTCTTGAATTGAAAAAAAACAAGGCCTGATATTATCTGCATGCAACATCAGCCAGTTCGGACCGATAATTAAAAAAAAATGCTAATATAATGATTTAGAAATTATTTATTTTCATATCTAAAAATACTTGATAGACATCAGTCTGGCTTCAAAAAGAACACTCAATGGAGCACTCTTGTCAGTAGCTGAAACTCTGCGACAGGCAAGAGCTAACTCAAATCATCTGTTCTCATCCTCCTTGACACTTCGGCTGCTTTTGAAACAGTGAACCACCAGATCCTCCTGTCCACTCTCTCTTGCCTGGGCATCACAAGAACTGTGCTTGGATGGTTTGAGTCATACCCCACAGGCAGGTCCTTCAAGGTCACCTGGAGAGGAGAGGTGAACAAGTCACACCAGTTGACCACTGATGTTCCTCTGGGATCAGTGCTTGGATCCCTCCTCTTCTCGATCCACATAACCTATCATTAAGGCATGTGGATTTTCCTACCACTGCTATGCAGATGATATGCACCTTTATCAGTTGTTCCAGCCCGATGACCCCACCGTCTCAGCTCAAATCTTTGACTGCCTCTCTGAGATTTTGGCCTGATGAAGGAACACCACTTTCAACTCAACCTTGCCAAGACAGAACTCCTTGTGATCCCAGCTAACCCATTTTGACCACAACCTCTATTCATATTGGTTAAACCATATTAACATTAATCAGGACAGCTTGGAACCTGGGAGTGGTGGTAGATGACCAGGTTAACTTCACCACCCACATCTCACCAACCGCACAGCCCAGCAGGATCGTGCTTGACAATATCTGGAAAATAAGACTTTTCCTATCAGAATATGCTGCACAGCTCCTGGACCAAACTCTGATTATTTCAAGACTGGACTACTGCAATGCTCTGTTGGCCAGCCTCCCAGCTAGTACAATTAAGGCACTGCAGATAGTCCAGAATGTAGCAGCAAGACTGGTCTTCAATCTTGATTTCACCCAACCGGCTACTAGTAGCTGCCCAAATTAAAAGCTTCGACTCTAGCCTATGGAACAGCCAATGGAACAGCACTCTTACTTCAATTCACTCCTCCAGGTCTATGTCCCAACTTGCTCTCTGTGGTCAACGAACAAGCAGCACCTGGAGATCCCATAGCAAAGAGGCACAATCTATTTCACGATCATTCACTCTCTCTGTTCCTCTAAACATGCGTTCAGACCATCGGTGTCGAGAGCGTCAAATCGACCGGAAGTCATTCATTTTCTATGACAGCCAGCGTCTCTTGGCGGCGAGAAGCGCCGTGGCGAGTCTTGGACGGTGTGGGCATCAGAGGAAAGCTCAAGTGTAGCCAACATTATGGCAATGAGCTTTGGGTCGGTTCGGCGGCAACCTATTGGAATATAGAACTGCTCCGCTCTAAAGAACACAACCGTGTAAACTTTGGTTCCTACCAAACATTAGTTCCAAGACAAAATGGAGGAGAAACTGATTATTGCCGTGGCGGGTTTTCCCATAATATTTGGTTACTGGTTTGCTTACAGGGATATAAATAAAATTTAAAAAAACGATGCATGGACAAAGGTGTCTGAAATTGTTGGTGTGCCAGGTGAGTTGATGAAGTAGATATTATGGTTTATATAATAATATATTCAAATATTTTATGAGAATATATGCTACTTGTGATATGTCGTCAAAAAGATACCGGTCAACGTGTCTGGATGTTTTGTGGCCCCTTTAAATTTAGTTCTCAACGAACGTTGCCGCCTATTTCAAATAGGTCAGAGTGTCCACAGATTTGCGATAGCGTTGTTGGCAGGGCAGCCAGAGTGAATTTTGACGCTCTCGCTCTCTGAACGCACGGTAAGGCGGAATAAGCTTCCAATCTCCACACGATCTGCTGACACAATCTCAACATTCAAGAACCAGCTGAAAACACCTGTTCCGCAAACACTTTATCAATTTACACAATTGCACTTACTTAAACAATAATAATCTGTCCCTTTCTTCTAGCTTCTATACTACTCCAGCCACTTTAAGAAATTGGCAGTGAAATACTGCAGATTCTGTTGACTTTTGTATGACAAATTGCTTCATGTTTCTCATTTGTAAGTCGCTTTGAATAAAAGTGTCTGCTGATTAATTAAATATAAAATGAATGTAAAAATTACTAAATGAAAATTCCATATACATATGTGTGGCAAGGAGGAGGGCAGGGTCGGGCCGTGATGACACACGCCAAGCACCTAATCAGGCTAATCAAGCTGTCCAGAGGGACAAAGACCACCGGAGTCGGTAGTTCTAGAAAGAGAGAGCTACAGGCAGATGCCGTGTGTGTGTTTGTTTGTTTCTTTTTGTTTAATTAAATATTATTTTGACTTTTCAGCCGGTTCTCGCCGCCTCCTGTCCATTGAACCATGTTATAGTACATTATGATAAATTAAAACAAGTCAAACAGCGTTGTAACAAACCAAGACTATT
This sequence comes from Moxostoma hubbsi, assembly GCA_032164185.1. NCBI lineage: Eukaryota > Metazoa > Chordata > Actinopteri > Cypriniformes > Catostomidae > Moxostoma > Moxostoma hubbsi. Next base: position 37,615,766 of record JAVLUX010000001.1, on the reverse strand, counting down.
TCTCAGGAATTCAGGAAAAATATATTTTGAGACTACCAGGCTATTCTTCAGGGAGAAGCTATCATTCCTATGTACAGACACTGTCTTGGAGACTGAGGTCTGTGTAAGGAATGCTCAAGTCAAGCAAAAAACAGGAACTCGGGGACCGAGTGATGGGATCCCAAAGGACTGAGGAAATATTGTGTGGTAAACAGACCCACTGACAGGGCTGGCTCCCTGTCAACATGATGAATGCTTGTTGAATACTAATGAAGTGATGCCATTTGAAGTGATGCGAGTTGTCAACGTGTGGTGTGTGTGTGTGTGTGTGTGTGTGTGTGTGTGTGTGTATTTTGCAATGATTTGGGACACGGTGTCAGTATGATGGTTATTTGGAGGGAAAATACTAGTGGTCAACCAATATTGATTTTTCAATGGCTAATGCCAATATCTAGAGAAACTATTTACCGATATAGGCTAATACCTATATATACACATAGTAATACAATTCAATGAATGCAAACACTGTGGAACACTTTAGTTTTTTTTTACACAATTTTCTCATTCCAAAATTCACAAATATTCCAAGTGAATCAAGGAACATGAAGCCATTCTTGCTGTTATAGCATCCACACTCAAACATTTCACAAATTAAAAACTTTGATCAGTCACCGTTTAAATGGTTGATGAACTACTAGCTAGTAACTTTCTTGCCTTTGTTTATGTTAAACATCAAGCCCCTCGTCAAAACACTATAAAAAATTATTAACTTGCCTATACTTACATTTCAGTGACACATTTCGGGTTTAAACTGAAAGTGTTAAAGTACTTTTTGACAAACAGGGTTCAGTGCATAAGGATGTTTAAAAATTCAAAAAAGACAAGGAAAGCGGCAAAAAAAAGGCATGCTGTTCCTCCCAGATTATTTTAGTGAAGTACCTGTATTAAAGGCATGTGTGCTTGTCATCTGTGTCTCTGCATGTTGATATCAGACACACTGAATAAGATTCATGAAGTTCTCATGCTTGTGTATATATATCTGCTTTTTCAAATATTCAGATCGGACAGATATTTCCTTTTAAAGCCACTTGTAACTGGCTAAGAATAAACTCTTGTCTTAGTGCAGCAGATGATTGACAGGTGAGGGATGGTGCCTTCATGCTGTCAGGATAGATAGCGAAACATCTCAAATGCGATGGAGTCAGGTGTGTTTTGCACTACCTTCATATGTGTTTTTTGTCATCCGACCACATTTCTGAAGAGTCTTTTTCAGTTTCTGAGCGATATACACCATATATACAGTATGTATATATCCCAAATACACACTGGCAGCCAAAAGTATTGAATAAATGTACAGATTTTGCTGTTTTGGAAGTAAATTGGTACTTTAATCCAAAGTGGCATTCAACTGATCACAAAGTATAGTCAGGACATAACTGATGTAATAAACAGCACCATCAATATTTGAGAAGTCATTTTTTATCAAATCTAGACAATCAATCCAACACCTTATCCTTGAGTAATCATACTAAATTGCTAATTTGGTACTAGAAAATCACTTGCCATTATATCAAACACAGTAGAAAGCTATTTGGTACTTTAAATGAAGCTTAACATTGTCTTTGTGTTACTTTTTGAGTTGCCACAGTATGAAAAAGACTGTCATGTCTTAAGGTCAATATTAGGTAAAAAATGGCAAACAAAAAAAAAGAAACGGCTTTCTCTAAAAACTCATCAGTCAATCATTGTTTTGAGGAATGAAGACTATACAAAACTTGAAATTGCAAAAAAAAAAAAAAAAAAAACCTGAAGATTTCATAAAAAGGTGTACACTACAGTCTTCTTACAAGGACAGAAAGAGATGTGGAAGACCAGATGTACAACTAAAAAAAAGAGGATAAACATCAGAGCCTCTAGTTTGAGAAATAGACACCTCACATGTCCTCCGCTGACAGCTTCATTGAATTCTACCCGCTAAACACCAGTTTCATGTACAACAGCAAAAAGAAGACTCAAGGGTGCCGGCCTTATTGGAAGAATTACAAAGAAAAAGCCACTTTTGAAACAGAAAAACAAAAAGAAAGGGTTAGAGTGGGAAAGGGTTAGAAACAGAGACATTGGACAACAGATAATTGGAAAAGAGTGTTACGGATCTGAACCCATTGAGCTTTTGTGGGATCAACTAGACTGTAAGGTGTGTGATAAGTGCCCGTCAAACAGCCACATCTATGGCAAGTGCTACAGGAAGTTTGGGGTGAAATGTCACCTGAGTATCTGGGCAAACTGACAGCTAGAATGCCAAGGATCTGCAAAGCTGTCGTTGCTGCACATGGAGGATTGTTTTTGATGAGAACTCTGAATTAGTTTAAGTTCTGAATTTTTTTTTTCAAATTGTAATCGTAATTTTCACATTATTAATGTCCTGACCATGTTCAATGCCACTTTGGTGTATAAAAGTTCTAAAGAGCAAAATCTGAACATTATTCCAAACTTTTGGCCATCAGTGTGTGTGTGTGCGCATATATAGGCCCTATATATATATATATATATATATATATATATATATTCACTATTAAATCTGATATGGCTTTAAATATGTAGACTACCTAAAAAATATTCACAAACGTGTATTTAGAACGTTACTCAAGCCTCTCTTTTACACTAAAACATCCAAGCATACATAAAAATGTTACTTATATTACACATTTACTAAACGTGTGGTCTTCAACTATACCACAATCAGCACTAACAAAAGAAGGGGGTAGTAAATGGGATACAAGAAGAAGCGATTGACTAATAAATGCATTAACACGGGTCCAGCTGAATGAGGTACAAACACATGCTTTGTAATCTCAAGACAGCTGACCTGAATTTTCTGGGGTCATGTTGGGGCCCTGCAATTATGACGAAAAACATGGTGTTGTGGTAGCTAACTACTACATTTCAACCGTGCTATAACATTCATCTAGCCCTGAAAGCATAGGCTACAACATAATAAACAAAAACACGATTGTACCAAGAGATAAACCTGGATTCAGGTGACTTAATATATGTCACTAACGAATAACTGTATTACTAATATTATCTAATTTATGGTAAATTGTATTGTTAATGTCACATGCATAAGCTTTTAATTTATGATACAGACATGCTGTTTATATCCTGACGTCATCCTGATGTTTGACAGGTGAGCTGTCAGTCATAAAAATCAGCACATATGAGCAAAGATCCCATGGATTCAATAGTATTTCATAGTAATAGAGAGGCATTAGGATTAGACAAGTCTGGAGATTTCCTAACATTGGAAACCTCATGAACTCTTATCGAAATATGAGAAGCACTGTACATGTATTTAAAATATTTGTTTTTAACCTATTAGCCTTTATATCGCTTGGTTTAGCTTTATTACAATTATCCTGATCATATGTTGCAATTTCAAACTACTAAATATAAGGAAACGATTTTATTAAATATAAAACACATAATCTGGTGGGAAGCATGTTCTAGTAAGCAGTCATCACACAAATGGTATGCATTAAAACAGGCGCACTTACTTCATCTTCTGAGAGTCCATAAATGGGTTCAAAATTTGTAGCCATAAAGCCAAAGGGCAATTTAATACACACATACACAAAAAACGCGCACACACTCGTGTGAAAGCTGGAACAATGGCAAAGTGTGTCCCCCCTCCACCTCCTGTGAATTCAAGTTGATCCAATACAACGAAGTCCGAGACCAGAAATTGTTAATCTTTTAAAACATATCGCAACGAGATTAACAGAAGATTTAAGTTCACCGGTGTAATCTCATTTAACTGCTAAAAGTCGGTGGATACTCGTTTTGTTTCCCCAACAATATGAGTCCCACTCGTCAAGTGCAAAAGCGAATTATTCACTTCCTCTCAGGATCTGAAACACTCCCCGCAGTGTGAGTGACAGCTCATCCCGCCAATCACAGGGTCCTTTGAAACTCTAGGGAGGACATCTAGCCAATCAATGCCACTTGAGGGCGGGGAAAGTCAACAGCACTTTTTAGGAGTAAACAGGGATGGGTAGTTTCCTGAATCCCATTATAGAAGCCACAAAAGCTTGACTTTTATTGTCTGGTTATATATGTCTTTATGTATTTATTTATAATGTTTAATAATATTCAGGCAATGTAAACAATTTATGGAGCCAATACAAAGCTCCTTGAATTTTAAATCTGATAAGAAGACACCCTTCAGCAGCGCTTTAGTGCCCTCTAGAGTTAAACGTGCGGTAGTGTCAACATGTGCATTTTTATGATTACAGTAAAACCCAACAATGGGCAAAGTCTAACTTTTATGCATCCTGTAAAAACATTAATTATACATTTAAAAACAGCCCAGAGGGATGGAACTGAAACATGTATGCTGCTGGTTTCGACAGGTTTTTAACAGCTTTTGCACTTTGTGTCTCTACACTGAATTAACATGTTTAACAGACTGAAAAATAAACGAGTTCAAAATTGGGATCAATTCATGTTATTGGAAATATGAAGAAGGATTTAAAAGTAATGGGAAGTCCAAAACATTTAAGTGAATCGGTTAGCTCAGACAGGTAATGTAAATGAACGAGTGAAAAGAAACGATTCACTGATTCATTTGAATGAAGCGTTGGGATAGCCAAAACATGAATCAGTGAATCGGTTTGTTCAGACGTTTTTTTTTTGAATGAGAACCCGTTCAAATAAACGATTTAGGCTACTGATTCACCTGAGCCCAGCCTGAGAAATTGCTGGGTCTTTGCTTAAGTGAAAATGTAGCTAATTGCTGCTGTTTATCACTGTTTTCGAGTGTGTTTTCTATTTTGAATCGTGAGTCGATTAATGGTCAGCGTTCAATATAGGCCTACTATAAATTGTATTTAAGCATTTATTTGAATCTTTTATCTGCTAGATTTAGTCCAAACACAAAATAAAATGCAATTAAATGGGTAAATGCACATCAATATAATAAATTAAATTAAATTATTTCACAAAGCATTTTCAATCCTTTCTGTTTCTAAAAATAAATGAAAAGTATTTGTACATTTGCTAAGTTCCAGAGGGCATAAGCCAGGATCTTTAGTGACCAGGAAAAACTAATCAGTACAAAGGGGATGAGTAATTATCAAGAGGATCCAATAGGCCTCAAGGAACAAAATGTATTTCTGTTGTCTCTTTCTTTCTTTCTTTCTTTCTTTCTTTCTTAATACCAGGGATTATTCAGTGTAACAGTGTGTATAACTGAATACATTACCCGTAATGACAAACTCTTGGGAATTTTCAATAGTGCCAAAGCACCAACCTACTGAAAAGCAATCAGTTTTGGGGGTTTATGCAGCTTGTCAGTTCTTGTTTTGCAAGTTCTATTTTGCATATAAGAGTAGTTAACATGACATTTTAAGCAGTGACAGCAGTTTCCTGCTGTGTGACATGCTATACTCCATCTACAATTATTTTAAACAAAATATTTATAAATCTTTTCTAATTGTTATTCTGTTTTTTGACCCCATATTAATTGGGAAATTTTATGGACTATTTGTAAAATTCATTTGTCACTCAACAGGACGATTTACTGTAAGTCAATTACAAAAAAAAGCTTAAAGAAACTGTGACAATTTACAGCTGTTATACTCATTCATTTAAAAAAGAAAAAAAAAAAAAAAGGTCCTGGCCATGTTACTTGCCATCTTCCCATATGCTTTAAATGTACCAGTAGATGTCCTCACATCACTAAAAACAACAAATGGATGCATGCTTCAACAAACAAGCACTGTGGTGGATCATTAATGGATTAATCAGAGCTCTTAGCTTTGGCTTGAACTCAGCTCAGTTCTAGGTAATTTAATATTGTTCATTAATATTAATAATCTCATATACCCACAATCTATCTAATCTATAAACAGAATGATACTTATTACATTGGTTAATGTATTACTATGAGTGTGGGGCTTGAAAATGTGGTGCTTAATTTAATGGAAGTGTAACAGGTTCTTTAACTCTCTCTGAAATGAGGAAGCAGAGTAAAGACTAATGTCCACCTTCTCCCAACTTCTCCACCATCTCACTCTCTCTCTCACACACACACACACACACACACACACACACACACACACACACACAAACACACACACACACAATGGAAAAACCCATGTTCCATGTTTATGGGGACTTTCCATAGACATAATGGTTTTTATACTGTACAAACTTTATATTCCATCCCCTAACCCTACCCTTAAACTTAACCCTCACACAAAACTTTCTGCATCTTTACATTTAAAAAAAAAAAAAAAAAAAAAAAAAAAACATGATTTAGAATGATTTATAAGCTGTTTTCCTCACGGGGACTGACAAAATGTCTTCTCAAGGTCAAAAATGTTGGGTTTTACTATCCTTATGGGGACATTTGGTCTACACAAAGTGATAAATACACGCTCACACACACATACACATACACATACACACACACACACACACACACACACACACACAGTAACTAAGTAAAGTAATTGAGTAAAATACTAAAAGGTGCAATATGTCATATATTTACTGTACTAAAGCACAAAATGATCATAATGTGTTATCAGAGAATTAGGAAAAATGCTAAGTTGAAATACTGGCTTCTCCGAAAACAATGCTACAGCCAGTAAATTCTACTTTGAAATGTCCTTTCCGGGCCGTAATCACTGTTTGTGTTTTGGCCTGTGTGATCCCACCCACTGCCCATTTCCCAATAGTGATTCGACACCTCGGGTTGCCAGAATTGAAACAAGTTAGTGGACAAACACAGTTTCCTGCAGTCACGGAAGCCAGCAGACATCTAGCATCTAGCTAACATTGACATTGACATCAATTGACATTGACAAAATCCACATGAGCTGGTTTATAATTCACAAACAATAAAAACATTACAAATGTATACATTAGCTGATAAAATTATAGTGTAAGGCTCATCGCGTGCCATTGTCAGTTTGCTCGTTCCTATTGCGTGTCCTCAACCTGGCAACCCATGTGAGCTTCCTCTGGGGAGGAGGGGGCGGGGGTGACCACTCTTTCCAATATTTTGAATTTGGACTGCAGTACCCATTTTAAACACTTGATGTCAATGTTACATATTGCTACTTTAATATTTTTGGGGATTTGTACTTTACTCGAGTGCAGTTTAAACGGAATACTTGTACTTTTACTTAATTACATTTCCAGAGAAAAATTGTATTTTTTACTCCTTACAATTTTATTTAAACTTGAAAAGTACTCATTACATTTTTGCAGATCATTTACTTTCATCTTACCTGACTGAAGCCGCCTTTGCATTGCATCTGACAAATGACAGATTGATAAACGACAGTGTCGCACAGTGGCTGTGTGGAGTTCTAACCATCTGTAGAGGCAGAATTTCGGATCTGATTTGAGCTTTGGATACGTTAAAATATTTGTGCGACTAGACCATATGTGACTGCCTGACTGAATGTGATGTATTCCTTCAAAACTCTGAGCACGATTTTTGTCCTAAACATTATTCTAAACGCCTGCTACTTCTACAGATTGGACAGTTATGAAATGATCATTCAAGTTGCATATGTAAAAACAAAAGGGTTTTGTAATTAAATGTGTTCAAGTCATTTATTTCTACACTTGCCTTCACATTCAAATCATACCTATGAATTTGTACTCTCTATTTGCTGAGTCGTTGTTGTTGTCAGGAAACTAAATTAAATAAAATAATAACTATAAAACCAGCAATGATAATGATGATAATAATGGTTATAAAAATGAATCTGAATAAATATGAATTATGAATTTTATTACTGTGGCAACATTTTTGCAAAATAAAATGATGTGGTTCATTACACGTCTTAGGGTAGTTCCAAAGTGAAATGTCCACTGTGTGACGCTAAAAGTGAGTGAAATGTTCTCCCGAACAGATTTTTTTCTTCTTCTCCTCTTTCCTCCCCAATCTGGAATGCCCAATCCCCAATGTGCTCTAAGTCCTCGTGGTGGCACAGTGACTTGAGGATGAATCTCAGTTGCCTCCGCGACTGAGACCATCAATCCACACATTTTATCACATGGCTTGTTGAACGCATTATCGCAGAGACCTAGCGCATGTGGGGGCCTCACGCTTTTCTCCACGGCATCCATGCACAACTCACCATGCGCCCCAGTGAGAATGAGAACCACATAATAGCGACCACGAGGAGGTTACTGATTGTGACTTTACTGGGTCAATTATGCTTAGGAGACCAGGCTGGGCCACTCAGCGCGCCCTGGATTCGAACTTGCAACTCCAGGTGTGGTAGGCACCGTCATTCCTTGCTGATCTACGCAGGCCCCACAGATGAGGTTTTTAAGGTCAATGTTCATCGATATTTAAATCAACAAAACCTACCTACCTCCCTACCCTAAACCTTAAACCTAAACCTAACCGATTGTGTGAGAAAAAGCAAATGTGAGATGAAAAACACAATTTCTGAAGCAACCACGTAATTCTGTGGTGCTTGTGCTCCTATGACACTTTTTGCTCACGCGTTGACTCGTGAGCTCTTCAGGACTCGTCCCGTAAATCATTCATCAAAATGAATCATGCTCTACGGTAAATGTGTTTAGATGTCATAAAATATTTTCAGGGTGAAAAGTAAGTATTTATGAATGAATAATCTGCCATTTTACTCATGTTTTGAGCAAAAGGGATAAAAGCAATTGTTGTTTTAGCGCCTATGTAGACATACAAATTTAAATGATTACAATTTTTTTTTTTATCTTTGATTCAGTGACTAATTTCACACAAGACACTCATTTGTCACCACCTTCTGGCATCATCAGAAATGGTCACTGAATCATTAAATGGATCTGAAGTAATTTTGGTGAACGTAGTCAAAACACTCGAGCCACTCAATTCCACTACATTGGAATCAAACAAAGCACGAGAACAGAGGAAAAATTCAATTGTGCACATGCATAATTGTCATTATTGTAATTGATTAAATTATTTATTCAGGACCAGATTGTGCTCAGTCTTTTATTGTAATGTGTGAAACATAAACAAGTGCTCCATAAGATGCCCTTTATTTTTGCTGCTAATTTAGAAACATTTTCCAATTAATTTGCAATACTTGAATCTTTAAAATACTAGAAATATTAAAAGTAAATAATACATATATATATATATATATATATATATATATATATACCAACAATCATGTCATGGTTGAAATCACTGAGATCACAATTTTTCCCCATTTTGATGGTTGGTGTGAATGTTAATTGAAGCTCCAGACCCGTATCTGCATGATTTCATGCGCTGCACTGCTGACACATGATTGCCTGATTAATCGCATTAATAAGTAGGTGTACAGGTGTACCTAATAAAGTGGTCAGTGAGTGTATATACACAGTATGCATACAGTATATTGTGCACATAAAAGAACTGAGTCGAAAATGCTTTCAAAATTCCAATTCATTTTTTTTTCTCAATTTGAATTGAGAAAGTATACAGGATGCAGAACTGTATTTCAAAGTCAAATTTCTTTTTTTAGTATCTGAATTAAACGTAAACGTGGTATCACACACAACACACCTGGGTATTTCAAGCAACATTGCATGATATTAATAATACTTATTTGAAATTCCACCTATTTCAATTTGTATTTAATTTCTAAATATTTAATTAAACATGATTTAACATTTAAAAAATTAAGCCATTTATTTAATATTATGTAAAATATTATATATATTAACCATAACTTTATTAACAAATACATTTTCATTTTAATGGACCATATTGAATGTTGCATTCAGTAAATTCCTCTTGTCAATTCAATTCAGTATATCAACATTATGTGGGGAGCCTATACAGTAAACCCTAAATTTGCCCCAATCTAGATGACCGTGCGTGTTGGTTTAGGTGACCCATGGACGTCATGTCCATGTTAGTCCAAGTTCTAATACCGTAATTTTCATTTTAAAAATGCCATAATACAATTGTCATGTATTAAATCAACTCCAATTCCAGATGGCAGAATTACATAACACTAAAACACATTGAGTTTTCTGGAAGAGGGCACGCTAGAAGGATTTTGGGAATTTCCTCTGCTCACCCCCTCCCCACCCACCACTGTCGGACATTCTGTCTTTTTTGGGGAAACTTAACTTGCTGGCGGGTTTCAGGATGTGGTATGGTTGACCGAAATTTCAAGAGAGGCATTTGGATATTAGGAGACTAAGATAAGATTCATTAGGAGAGTCATGAGCAGAGTAATCTTTAATCTTCCTCTTTTACGGGCAACTCTGTCATTTTTAACCCTCATTACACGCACACACATATCTAAATGTTATCCTGTTCATGAATGCAATCATTACATATGCAGAAAAGGTCTAACTTCGTTGGTAGGAGCATAATATTGATGGAGGATGAATGATGTTGATAGATACAATTTAGTGGTTTGGAGCTTTATACTTGGCTAGCCCAAATTTCTAGGTGATCATAAATCTTATGGGTTTACTGTAACATGGTAGAGAAGATAAATCTTGTTTTTGTGCAAAAAACTAGTAACAACTAGAAGAAAAGGGAGGGGCATGGCACTGATTTGAAGTGTTTTAGAAGGTTTGGCAGTTAAATGATTGACAGCTCCAGAGAAGCATACATCAGTGGTGCTCTCCTTCAGTGTTAAACAGCTGGCATGAGCCTGACATGCATTTGACCCGGTCTGAGCATGATGACAGCTCAATCTCAGAGATTAGAGAACATCAGAAGTGAGCCTGTGTAAAAGACACTAAATGGAACAGCAGTACAAAGTACACAAGGTACAGTAGCTGGGATGTTGGAACATGCCCAGTCCTCTGCTTCTCGTTCTAACTGTCTCTTGACATTTAACAGACATTTTTAATCCATGCTGATTTGCAGTACAATAACAGCAGTCATGCAACCTTTCTGCATATCACTGTCCTTTTCTGCATATCGCGGCCCCGTTTTGTGGTCCATTCTGCATAAATCATTTGAGCTTATCGCGGTCCATTCGGCCCGGTTCGTGGGCCACAAAGTGGGCCCACCGGGAAAATGCCCGGTATACCAGATTACCAGACCAGCCATGGTTCCCCCCATACAGATCTGCTGGGGCGAAACAGATCCCGATGGGGAAACAGAGTTCGACACAACACTGACAAAAAACGGCAACAAGCTGAAACGAGCCATTTTTAAGATTGTTGCGTCACGTAGAAAGAGTAAAAAGTTTTCAAATGCGTCTCGAGACCCATATGTTCAATGTTGCATAGAGATCCATCAAGCTATTTTGAGCACAAAGAACGCATCTTGTGTGAACGGCCACACTGTTAAAGGAGATTTTATTTGAGCTCTGTGGGTTTTCACAATGCAAGTTAATGGTGGCCAGAACTTTGAAGCTCCAAAAAGCATATAAAGGCAGGATAAAATATTCCATACATTCCAGTCTCTACACTTGTATATATCACAAATGTTCCACAGAAGAAAGACATACTATGTTAAGAGGAACATTAGGCTGAAGTACATACAGTTATGACCAGGGCTGGACTGGGAAGAGAAATCGGCCCAGGATTTTATGTGGCAACTGGCCCAACTGTTGAGCGCTGTCCTCTTCTGCATATCGCGGTGCTGTTTTGTGGTCCGTTCTGCATAAGTGGCTCATTTTTGCTTATTGTGGCCCATTCTTACTTTTTTCGCAGCCGACCCACCGGCACGCTCGGTTCTCCTAAATTTTCTATACAACATCTGACAAATTCCCAAGAGAACAAAAAGGCACCATAAAAGTCCATGTGTCTTGTGTACTATATTCCAAGTATTCTGAAGGCATATCTGAAGGCATATAGCACCAGATATGGCACCACTTATCACTGATGATGTTTGGTACCAAAGCACACAAGAACCAATTATGTTTGTTTTCAAAAGGCATCAACTGTGGTGGACCACATCCTTTTGTAGTCCTTATGACTTTTGTCCATATCAGAGGTTTGATAGAAGAGATGATTATCTGAGAATAACCACTTATATTTCAGCATGTTCCTTTATACAAAGCTATATATATGGCTTCAGAAGATTTTTGGGTGAACTAATCTTTTAATGCATCGAAACAATGGATGTGCATTAATAACATGTTTTTAACCATGCCAAGGTGTGCCAACAATGTAGCAACAGCTGGGGCTCTTCTACATCACTTTAACATAATTTTATGGCAACTGAACCCTTAACAAGTCTGAGTTTTTTTATATAAAAAAAAGAAGAAGAAGAAGATATTAAGAACATCATAAGTTCATTTGAAGTAAGCTAAAGTATCAAATAAAATAAAATAATTTATTGAATATATATCATCATGCACTTGGGAACACAAATGTGAGTTTCAAGACAACAGAAACCTTTACCTTTACCCATTCCATTATTACACATATTGATATATTGAATTAAATTAAATATGAGTCTTCTGAGAGAAAACCTTTACTCGAGCAATTTTCTCAAAGATTGGGATCATCCACTCTCAATCAAACATATTGTACTTAATTTCAGTTAGACCTAAAACCATGAAATCACAAAAAATATATCATGCTCTCACAGAGTTTATTCAGGTTCACCTCTGGGCGAGTTCAAATGATCGTCCACGTTAAAAATGTCATGACTCATGTCCAAAGGAGCTTGTTTAGTGTAGTTTTTTTTCACTGTTAATTTAGCAATTAAATCCTACCACAAATACACTCAACAGCGGACCTGTGTGAGTCACTGGAAATCATTAGAATTATGCTGTTACACTGGCCTTACAGAAGCAATTTTGTAATTAATTATAATTACAAAAATGTCCTGTTATTTAGAGGTGACACATCTAGGATCTGGAATTATAGAAACTAGAAAGAAAAAAACATTTGTTGAGAGAAAATTTTGACTTGAGTGTTTCAAACGGTGGTAGGTCTTATGGATGGACAGATGGATGGAATTGGATGCATTCTTTAACTTTAACTAGGATGCTGTAAATTGTTTTTAGAATTTCATAGAAATCATTGGGAATGCACTATGTTAATTTTTAGTGCATATTTAATAATCTAGCTGTGCATGCAACCAGTCACATGATCATGTGATTTCACAGCCCAGTAAACACGGTGCCTTTAGGTTCATTGGGGTAAAAGAGTCTGGTAAATCTTGTTAATCTGTAAAATAACAAACTGGTGTATGACGCATATGTGATATTCATTTCTATGGTGTCAAAGGTGAAAATACTTTTCTTTGGAAAATGTTGGCATCAACAGATAAAGTCGGTTGAGAATATGCAAATTTACCAATCTTGTAAGTGTAAAAAAAAAAATCTGTTCTTGTGTTGTTTACTCAAGTAAACATTGGATAACTGATCACAGATTGAAACAGGACATCAGAGTTTATACTAACACTGTATTGATTGTGATGGGGGGTGGGGCTTTTGGGGGGGGGGGGGGGGTATGTGTTAATAAAAGTGATTAAGGTTGTATAGCACCCTAAAATGAAAATGTTCTCATTATTTACTCACCCTCAAGCCATCCCAGATTTGTATGACTTTCTTTCTTCTGCTGAAGATAAAAGAAGATATTTAGAAGAATATTTAACCTCTATAGGTCCTCACAATGCAAGTCAACAGGGTCCAAATCTTTGAAGCTCAAAAAGTACAGAAAGAGAGCATAAGAGTAATCTATGTGATTCCAGAGGTTAAATCCTTTTCTTAATTATAGGTGTGGGTGAGAAATAGTCTCCTCAAATAGCCCTCCTAAGCACTCTTCTCTCATGTTGTTGTTCTTCTTTTGTTTTTGGTGATTCGCATTCTCCATGTGTTTTGCAATCTACTGGGCAAGGAAGAGAATTCATAGTAAACAAGTCATTTGAAGACATAGATTTAACAATTGGAGTCATATGGATTATTTTTATGCTGCCTTTATGTGCTTTTTTGAGCTTCAAAGTTTTGGACACTGTTGACTTACATTGTATGGATCATACACATATTGGGGTGGCTTGAGGAGGAGTTAATGATCTGAGAATCTTCCTTTTTTAACTGTGAACTGTTCCTTTAAGCATATATTGTACTGTAATGTAGTGAATTCACAACTACCACTAAATTAAAATCTCCACTATAATATTCCAAATATTCATTATAATATGTAATCAAAGACCTTTGTTTGCCAATCTGCTCATGGTGAAAAATAAAACATTTATAGCTATTGCTGGTTCTCATTTGTTTTGGATTGTGCTGCTCAATGTAATTGATACACGATGCTAATGCTAATCACTAATGCTAATCGATGAGGCATGTTGTGTGAAAGAAACATTTGCATAAAGTCAGTATTTATTAAAAGTAAAAACGTTACTGTAAAAAACCTCACCAGTATTCATGAACTGTACAAACATATCAAAAACTGTATAAAAACATTTCTAGAGCCTTAGTATTTTAAGTTTGGTTTGTACAGACAGACATGAGAAAATGACATTGAAATGTTGTGGATGAAGATTTACAAAGCCTGAAGTTGTCATGGTGAAACACTGAGAAACTTTTCTCATTTAAATACATTTGTCTCAGGTGTAGAAGAAATGTGGCACATTTAAGACTGATTTGTTTTGTGTGTCATCCTCACCTCTAATATCATGTAGATTTAATAAGCTGAATTAGTACACAATGGCTTTTATGACATAACATTATACAATAACCTGAATCTGCACTGAAATGCCATTGAATAATTTACTTTTGACTGTTGGTCATTGAGTACAAGAGTTAAACCTGTGAAGAAACAGGTCATTTAATGAATTTTCTGATTAGCAAAGAACCCTCTTCTTATCAAGATACTTTGTTCACTGTAATTTAAACATTAATTGAACTATTATTTTTAAGAGTGTATGCTGTGATGGGAGATAAATGCATTATGCACGATAAATAGATGTTGTGTTCCTCACACAAAACTATTGTATGACATTTGAAAAAATTAAATATATCACATGAGTCATATGTAGAGTCAGTGGAGATGATAAAGGCATCCATAGAAATAATCTGTTGTTGTTTTCAGGGTGAGAATTTAAGATGAGCAAGTAAATTTTTAATTTCTGAAAGGGTTAATATAATAAAAGTGATATGATACACCGTGAATTCATATTTAGGTATATGCTATGAATATGATTTTCTATTTTGTATTTATTCTGTTATTATACACTGTGTAATTAAACAATCTTTTGACCATAAATGCTTGGGGACTTTTAATGGAGTACAAGGATGTGCTGATGATTGACAGGGCTTTGGGTGTTATTTCCCAATGTTGATTGACAGACAGACAGACAGACAGACAGACAGATAGATAGATAGATAGATAGATGATGGTGATGATGGTAATGATGATGGATGGATGGGTAGACAGACAGACAGACAGACAGACAGACAGACAGACAGACAGATAGATAGATAGATAGATAGATAGATAGATAGACAGACAGACAGACAGACAGACAGACAGACAGACAGACAGACAGACAGACAGATAGATAGATAGATAGATAGATAGATAGATAGATAGATAGATAGATAGATAGATAGATAGACAGACAAGAGATGATAGATAGATGGACAGGCAGGCAGGCAGGCAGGCAGGCAGACAGACAGACAGACAGGCAGGCAGGCAGACAGACAGACAGACAAGAGATGATAGACAGACAAACAGACAGACAGACAGACAGACAGACAGGCAGACAGGCAGACAGATCGATTTTGCTTGCGTCAAGTCTAGTTTAGTCATGTTCATAACTATGTTTCTAGTTAGGGTTTTTGGATCTCACTTTTGTTTAATAAACTGCACTTGGGTTCATCACTCCATCGTCTTCGTCCTTGCCAGCAACATTACACCATTGCCTACTTATTTATTACTTATTTATTTGTGGTGGTTCTTGTAAATTGAAACATGATTGTAAGTAACTTAATGATAAAAATGAAGTAAATTGATAACACAATTGCAACCATTTACTTAATTAATGAAAATGTTTGCAACTTTTAATTTAATGGTAATAAAGCATTTTCAAGATATTTGTAACTTGTGCATTATCATTTATTTACACAGAAATTATAATAATAATGTCAACAATAATAATAGTACCAATAATACTAGGATAGTTAAAACAACATTTTGGCCCCCCCAAAAAAATAAAACCCAACAAATTAGTTACTTTATAACCCAATTTATTGGGTAAAACTTGCTACCCAATGCATTCGGTTAAAATGACCCATCAATGGGTCGGTGCTATATCAACCCACCATTGGGCTATGTGTTGGGTCATTTATAACCCAAATGATTTTTTAGTGAGTAGAACCGCTACTGAGTTTAGCTGAATATTTGGCCTATGTTTGGTAATGAAAGAGCAGGACCCTCTTTCCTTGACAAAACACACATTTCCCACTGTTACTGTACATGCTCACTTTGCTGTTTCATCTGTTTCTGTATGTTAGTAAACAATGCATAAAATCTAGTGAGAGTAATACTTTACTTAACTGTTTTATAGTGTTACAGGTTGTTTTTGCATTTACATTTACATTTTACATTTATGCATTTGGCAGACGCTTTTATCCAAAGCGACTTACAGAGCCCTCATTGCAGGGACAATCCCCCCGGAGCAACCTAGAGATAAGTGCCTTGCTCAAGGACACAGTGGTGGTGGCCGTGGGGTTTGAACCAGCGACCTTCTGATATTACTACTGTGTTGTAACATATATCATACTTCATACTGATTGACTTTTTTGGAATTTGCCCCGGGGTGCACAAGACATGTGCAAGCCAGATCTGTTGCTTTCTTTAGCATCTGTTTTCTTTTTTTTGCCTGACGAAGTGGTGACACCTGGACAGTGGTAGCAAACCCAAAACTGGGCACAGGTCAGGGAAAATCCATACAGTTAATGCAACTAATCATAGAAACGTGCTCAGACAGAATTTTTAAAAAGGTAGGAAAAGGTGTTCACAATATCTTTCATTGATGACATCATCATCATCATTTTACAGAGAACACTGAGCATGTGGAGTTGAGTTCAGCTTGAAGTTTGTTGTTTTTTCTCTTTCAGACATTCCACCTGTCTGCTTCATTCCATTTGTTCAAAGAGTTCATTTACTGAATCAAGTTTTTCTGCTCTACATTGCAGTTTTCCTTTGTTCTTACCAAATGTATTTACTTGAAACATGTTCTGTCCTGTGTACTATAAATATTTCTACGCTTTTGTGCATTAGTCACTAGACTGTGGTTTTAGCATTCACTTGATCTGTTCATTTTCCTGTCCATGTGAATCCTAAAGCATGTAATTTAATGCGAATAGCAGGAAATATTACCCCATCAAGTATTGCAGTATCATATTGCAAGTCTGAGCTTAATTTTCCTCTTCAGTTTCATTAAGCAGTGGAAGGGTAAATAATCAGAAAAGTCTAGTGTATGTTGTCCAAATATCTAGGATCCTTGCCGCAAAAAGTAAACATTTTAGTCATCCTAGCTTTTGCAGACTTCTCCAAGATCAGGAGATTTTAAACAAGCACCAAATGTTCTTTTGGTCATGTGACATGATGCGGATCCACATCCGAATGCTGTTTTTAAGCAATAGGTACATAGTAAAGAAGAGCAAATTCCCAGATAGGGGTAGTGCCACTGTATCCTAGTAATCCTTCAATTTATTGCCTTCTCATTGAGACATATGGAGTGGCAAACAAAGTCCTTGAGAGCATGATGGCGAAAGGTTTATCTCAACAGGTTTTACAATGTTTAAGGAAGAGCAGATCTATACAACCTTGTGTTTGGATAGCAAGCGAAAGCAGTTTGAGATGGTCATAAATTATTGTCAGATCTGTCATTGTACTGGAACAGGTAGTCAGTGTGGTCTATTTTGCTTGTCAACAAATGGATGGATTAATAGAATAGGACAGTGCCCATCTGATCACCTGTTCATCCGCTTGATTTACAGTATATTGTACAGTAAATGCAGATGTAATAGCAATGGTATTGATCTGAATATTTTATTTTATAATGAAAGCAATAAACTATAAATCAGTCAGTTACACTTTATTATAAGGTTGTATTAAAGGCAATAGTTAACATGGACTACAAATTGACAATAGTTTTACTGCATTTATTAATCTTGCTTAATGTTAATTTATACTAGTGTTCAAATAAATTCGTGTTAGCTTATGAGGCATTAACAAATGTATATGTATGCCATTTTTAAAGTACTTTTTTTTTTTTTTTTTAAGTTTGTCTTAAAAAATAATATTAACCAAAATGAATAAATTCTAGGAACGAAAGTAGAATCACAGGCTCACAGCATTAGATTACCACTTATGGATACTTCCTCAGCACAGGGCGGATGAGAGGGCACAGAGTGGGAGGGACTTGTGGGAGGAGCTGAGCAGTCGATGCCACGCCCACACACAGGCAGATCTGTTAGATGCGAGACAGGAGATGCCCTGCTCACGGAGGTATCTGACTTACCTGTGAGGTGTGGGAGCGAGTCTCTTTAGACATCAAGCCTAACGAGCTATCGGTTACATAAGCGAAAGGAGAAATCAGACTGTTCAATGAAGTCATCCTGAAGGCTCGGATCACTTGAACCGCTAAAGAGGGGATTACAGGATCTCATCATCGCCGTATGAATAAGAGGTAAGCGCGGAGATATGACACACGCTGTCCCCGGCCACCCGTGCTTGCGTTTTCACACCGGTCGTTGCGATAGGGACTGTTAGCCTACTTTTTTGCCGCTTTTACACTTTGGTCAGATCTCGAATACATTGCAATGAAAATGGAGTGGAATTAACACTCAAATAAGAAAGATTGAATGTTTGACATGTATACAAATTAATATGGTGCTGGGCAATGTGTTGTTCTAAATGGTGGTTAATTTTACTGAACCCCAATTATATAAGAAGTTCAACTTAAATATAAAAAATATAGACAATTGTAAAAATGTATAATAAATAGCAAATACATATATAAAAACTACTTGTACATCTTTACTGTTAGTGCTACAGTCATTATTTACCAATAACAACATGTTATATGTTACATGTGCATTGTGCATGTAACATTGTGCATTGTGCATTTGAAGTTTAAATGATTTATTATTGACTGAATTGATTACATGAGATTTTACTCCAAAAAAAAAAAAAAAAAGTTTCAAAGGTCAGAAAGGGTAGAAATAGCTCTTCAGGTCTTACATAGTTGATTATTTCACACTAAAGCTCCATGCTGTGTCCCTTTTGAAATGTTTAAGTGGGCATTCTGAAACACAAACTGTCACTTAAACGTCTTCAATCTGGGTGTGGGTACACTTTAAAATACAGTTTTTACATACTGCATTGTAAAACATGATTTTGCCTTATAGTTATCATAACTCAAAATGTAGAGTTAGAAATAACTGCCCTGGATTGATCTTGTTGAGAACTCAATTATCCAATTTGAGCTTAGAAATCAAAATAAACCAGGATTACCATGCACACCACACGTATTTGGACTCCCAGCATGCACTGCTGTATGTTGCCTAAAATTAAGCAAATGTAAGTGTTACTGTGTTACTTTTCCTTTTTTACTCTTTGCTGCTTATATTAATGCTGTTGGTTGTTTTAGTTTGTTGTCACATTCAGTTAATTGTCATGCCGCAATAATTCAAATCTTTTTACTCAATGATTTGTTTGATCATTTTCACCTTCATTGAGATTTGCATGTAAAGTGTTGAGACCCATGCGTGTCTCCTTGTCAAGCTTAAGCCTGAATATCATATGAAGGAACTGACATTGGTCTCTGACCATCTTTTGACCATTTACCATTTTATGGCAGTTTATTTTACCTTTGGCAATGGGATAGCCCTATCTACTTCTTTAGTTAATATAATATTAAATGATAATGCAGTACTGTGCAAAAGTTTTAGACACTTGTGAAAAATGTTGCATAGTGAGGATGTCTTCAAAAATAATGACATAAATAGTTTTCATTTATCAATAAACAGCATACAAAGTCCAGTGACATAAAAAAAACTAAATAAACATTTGGTGTGACCAACTTTGCCTTTAAAACAGCACCAATTCTCCTAGGTACACCTGGACACAGTTTTTCTTGGTTGTTGGCAGATGGGATGTTCCAAGCTTCTTGGAGAATTTGCCACAGTTCTTCTATCTATTTAGATTGTCTCAATTGCTTCTGTCTCTTCTGTCTCTTCATTGCAATTACAACAGAAATTTGAATGTAAATTGTTACTAAATTATATTGTTCTCAGTAGTTGGTAACATATGGGATAGTTGGTAAATCAGTAGTCAAGTAGCCCTACTGCATTAGAGCAGAGCTTTAGAGCTTAATTATATTAGCGGATGGAAAGTGCTGATATAGGCGATCATTATGCAATGAGCTTTCCATCGGTCTAATCCTAAGCATGAATAGGCCAGAATGGCTATGGAGTCTTCAGTGCTCCATGCAGTTCTTGGAGGTGCATCAACAGCTTAATAATACGTGACTTGTGCTTTCTGGTTCAGAGTTAAGTGTTGGTTTGTGGTGTGGTCATATTTGTTTTTTAGACTACTTTTAATTGTTTATGGCACGTGGAGTCAGGTCAGTAAGTGCACAGTCACTATATGAAACTGACTGGAATTCTAGAATAAAGTGTGGTCATAAAAATAATCTTAATTGTTCCTCTTGATGTGTTCAAATAAACTGAAGTCAGACAAAGATCAGAGTTATCGGGAACAAAAGCGTACAGTACAAGCTAGAGTCTGTTGTTTCTGATTATCTAGTTTTTGAAGTCTTTTGCATTTATTTGACATGTTGTACCATTTAACAAACTCGGTGCTTTTGCTTGACATTGTACAACCAGCGTGTACTGAACACATTAGAACAGATGACATTAGCTCCTTAGTCTGACTAAAGTGAGTCCTTCCACTTCCTAAGTGGCCTTTCAGCACAATGTATCAATTAGAAAATTGAACACACTCAAACTCACTTTGGTTGTTTATCAGCCATCCCAATTAAAATCCTGAATGATAGATCTCTTTGTGGTTACAGACGACCCGAAGGGCTTACATTTTGATGGCAGTACAATTCAATGTGCTACATGTGGCCAACAGGTACTGGGTGTGACGTTTCTAATTAAAGTCTTTGAGAAGGTAAAGAAAAACACGTGCCTGTGTTATGCAGTGAAGTCTAACTAAGACACCATCATGAGGTGTTAAACGTCTTCACTTCATGTTTACATTATGTTGGTCTACCTGTGACTTTAAACCAGTTTTGCAGCTTTCATATTTTCTTCTCATAACGTTTTAAAGTGGGGTTCTGGGCATGCCAGTTAAAACACACACACACACACACACACACACACTTTCACACACACACACACACAAAACCTCCCAACTCTACTTATCACTCATTTCTTGTATATTTGATTAAATCTTTCCCTTTCCATTAAATATAAGGTGCAGATCCTGTGACTGATCCATGATGTTGAGGAGTCATTGTTTTTGCTTCTGATCTTTAGTTAGCTATATTGAGTTTTTTTTTTTAATATACTCCTATTGTATTTGGCTAACAGTTACAGTGCCATGCCAGAGCATAATAATAACCTTATTATTATTAATATGCTGCTAAGGCAATTATCATTATTTCATATTGTCAAAGTAGCTTGAAGCTAAACAATTATATTCTATAAAAAAAGAAAAAAAAGAAATCATTATTCTACGTTTAGTGCTTTTGTATATGAATATTGTTTTCAGGGTCATAAAGGCTAAATATACAGTAATAGCAGTGCTTTAAAAGCAGCCTTCACATACATTGATTGTTGGTTTAGGTCTAGTGAAACACAACTGAATCATGTTGGCATTCTAGAAATCAATTACAATTTGTTCAATTCAAGAAAATGTAAGTTTTTCAAAGTCAACAGGGCTCACCTGGTGATAAGCTGACAAAGTCTCATTGACATTAAAAACGCCTTTTAACATAGACAGTTTAATGCAGTAATGGTGAAATGCAGCAATGCAAATTATAACTATAGGTGCAAGACATTTTGAGGGGGATACAAAAGACATTTAGAATGAATCTGCCTCGGTCTTGCAGGAATTTTGATTCATGTAAAAATACTGTTAGTGTCTATATTACGAGGGCAAAAGTTTGAAAGCTTGTTAAACTGGTTTTCATTCTGTTGTGAAACTAAAGACCATCTGTTATACCATCAACAAAGCTAGTTGTGCTTTTCACCAGGTGTACAACCTGGTATATATATATATATATATATACAGTGAGGAAAATAAGTATTTGAACACCCTGCTATTTTGCAAGTTCTCCCACTTAGAAATAATTTTTTACAAAGTTTTTACAAAGTTTTTGAATTATGTCCATTAGTATCTCAGGCAGCATACAAATATATTGTATAGTGTAAAAGATTATTGTCCAGTAACCTTAAATGTGTTAACATCGAAATTAAAAAAATATTCAAGGTTCAATACAAGTTAAGCTCAATCGACATCATTTGTGGCATAATGTTGACAACAAATATACATTTCAAATTTTTATTTACAAAAAGCAAATATCGAGTTACAGTGAGGATCTTACATTGGAAGTGAATGGGGCCAATTTTTGGAGGGTATAAAAGCATTACATTAGTTATTCTGTTAAACCTCAAGTATTATTTGAGCCGTAAAGTTGTTTAAATCGTAATCTTTAAGGACAGTATTTTAGGTTTTAGGGTTTGTTGACATTACATCATCATGGCAACGAAGTTGTAAAATTGTCTCAGATTACACAGATTAGGCTAGTAAGTGATTTTATCACGCTAAAATCATGTTAATACACATATCGTTTATGTCTTGTGGCTATACATTTTCAAAAGTGAGTATTTTAACATTAAAAAAATAC
Organism: Moxostoma hubbsi; assembly: GCA_032164185.1. Lineage (NCBI taxonomy): Eukaryota > Metazoa > Chordata > Actinopteri > Cypriniformes > Catostomidae > Moxostoma > Moxostoma hubbsi. The sequence goes on along the minus strand of JAVLUX010000001.1, from coordinate 37,592,911 downwards.
CCCTCAATTCACTTCCATTGTAAGTGCCTCACTGTTACCCAGATTTTTGCTTTTTTTTTAAGAAATGGAGGGGTGTGTAAAAAATTATTTTTGTGGTTATCAATATTATGCCACAAATGCTGTCGATTCAGCTTAACTTGTTTTGAACCAGTAATATTCCTTTAACAGGATATTTTCAAGTCAAAATATGATTTAATCTGACTGAATCAACCTAATTTAGTGCAAAAATGACTAGTCAGTGGGTTGCCTAACCACAAATACACAGAGTGAAATAGTCTTGAAATGGGCTTTTAAAACTATTTTTAACTTGGCATGGCATCTTAAAGCAACGCTCGAGGTGGGACCCTAAAAAGACATGCGAAAAAAGATGCAACGTCTTAGTGAGGTTTTTACATGCAAACTGTCTAACAGCTAAAGTATGCTAATTAAAGCACACTCACTAAAAATATCAAAACTAAATCTAAACATAAACCCTTTCAGGTTCCGATTTCAATTCCGATTCCTGGTAACGATTCCGGTTTCTTTATGGTTCCCTTAACGATTCTTTTAGCACTTTTTATGAAGAAATATTTGGAAATATTGGATAATGCAATTATTACTGGATTCACTGCCCTCAGAAGACTGCTACCAAATGATGAGATCATTTCATATAAAAAATATATATATATATATATATATATTTTTTTTTTTTGCAATAGCTGATTCTTGCAATAGGCCAGTTTAAACAGACTTCTTATTGAAGATATTTATCCATTTATTGAAATACCATCCAGTAATTACGCAGATTGAAGGCTTACAAGACTTATTTATACACGCAGTAACAATTGTTAGTTAATTTCATGTCGGACATGGCGTAATTGATGATCTTTTTTTTTGATTCATTAAAAAGAACCAGCTGATAAGAGTCATTCCTTCAGGAGGTAGTGCTGTATGTTTGTGGTGTTGATTCAAAAGAACTGACTCATAAAAGCCCTTCATTCAGGAATCAAGCTATACTGGCAACATGATCACACAGGAAGTCGGCGTGCTGTTTCTGAGAGTTCAGGTGCGCTAGGATCGGCCACATTATGTGTACACTGAATTTTTGCATCGGATCCGGGGTGTTTACCTTCTCCTGTGGCACAACCGAAAGCGTGTTGTGTCAGCAGCATGGGAGATTGAGGTTCGGGTTCCGCATTGAAACCAGGAAGTAATCACATTCGCATAATCAGTAACAAGCGTGATTCTGAGGTTGCATTTTTCCCTCTAATGTTATATTTTTACTCATCTCATGATTTAATTTGGGGTTTGGGTAAGAGGGTACGGTTTAAAAAACATGCATTCCTCTTCACAGTATTACAGCTGAAAACAACTTGCTCCACAACTCTCTTTTGGTGTCCCTATGTGAACATTTCACCTAAAGCTCCTTAAGGCTACAACTGCACATTTCATTTTTTGTTTACTTTGTACTGCAAGCCACATTGCAACTTCAGCTGCATTCCTACCCAAATCATATTTTGCCTCCCACTAACTGTATATCTCACATCCAAGAAACACCCTTTCATTACCATAATCAAAAAAATAAGTTACAGTTTACTGAAATAATTTGTTGTAACTAATAGCACTGATTCATTAGCCATTGATTAACATGTCTTACAATGTGTAACATGGCACATGGCACAGGTGGTTTGGAATATCATTTTTTGGTTTGTTTGTTTTTTTCTCAAAGAAAGTGTTGCACTTCTCTTGTCTGAAATCTGAACCTAGAGGACTTAAAAGGAAATGTCCACCCAAAAATGTAAATTCTACCATTATTTACAGTACTTGGCCAGCAGCGATATCACCCTGCAGCTCTTGCCTGGTTGCCCACTATAGCTAAGCAGGGTTGAGCCTGGCCAGTCCCTGTATGGGAAACCTCCTGGGGAAAGTAAGTTTGCTTCTGGAAGAGGTATTAGGGAGGTCAGCAGGGGATACTCACCTTGTGGTCTGTGTGGGTCCTAATGCCCCAGTATATTGACATGTACACTATACTGTAAAAAACCTACTTTCTCAATCATGGCCTCCTAATAATCCCCATCCATTAATTGGCTCTATAACTCTACTCTCTCCTCTCCACCCATAGCTGGTGTGTGGTGGGTGGTCTGGTGCACTATGGCTGCCATCACATCATCCAGGTGGATGCTGCACACTGGTGGTGGTTAAGGAGATTCCCCCTTTACTATGTAAAGCGCTTTGAGTGCCTAGAAAAGTACTAAATAAAGTGTAAGGAATTATTATTATTACTTAGCCTCATGTTGTTCCAAATCCAAATCCGTAAGTCTTTCTTTCTTCCATAGAACACAAAAAGAGCTGTCAGGCAGAACATCATTGTTTGTTTCATTTCATATGTAAACTGTAAGGATTTTCTGAAGCAAACATATAGTTACGTTCATTATAGGGGCTCTAATGCATTCATGCTGGCATATGATTCACTATCTAAGCATATTTTTCAAGACTTCCAAGATGTTCATTGTAGATGTGAAAAATTCATTTGATTGGACTGAAACGGCATTTATTTTGTTGCCATGGCTACAAGCGCTTTTATCTGACTGGACTTCAAGCCTTATTAAATGGTGGGTTAAATCTGAATGGAAGATTGCTGTTGTTGTTGTGTGCCAAATCGCTTAACGTTAAAAACAACCTAATGATTCTTGTTGTTTTGTAACAATATTCAAACAATGACAGTCATGTACTCAGAAATGTTTCTCATTTGTTTGCATTCTTGTGTGCCACCTACTCTATGTTATGTGCTGTTAAAGAGATAGTTCACCCAAAAATTCAAACTCTGTCTTTATTTACTCACCCTCACGTCGTTCCAAACCCATATTACTTTCTTTCCAACCTGGAACACAAAAGGAGATATTAGACAGAATGTTAGCGACTCACAGCCTCAGTCATTATTCACTTTCATTGCACATCATTGCACTGCCTAACATCTCCTTTTATGTTTCATGGAAAAGACAGAAATTTCCATACTTTGGAAATGTATGTTTTTTAACGATTACGGACAGGCCACATTCACTTCCATTGTAAGTTCTTCATTTTAACGGTGATTTATTTATTTTAAATAATGTTGATTTTGGTATATCAACATTAAAGTATACTTTGGCCAGATGTGATCGCTGAGTGTCCGCGTACAGGTCGTGTGATGCAATTCTCATCATTAGCAGAGTGCTCGAGCACTGAACGAGTGCAGCGTAATTTTTCTAACCACTCATTTTGAATACGCAGAATGCGCATGCGCCTGGAATTATTTGCAATAATTAGTGGGTTCAAAAGGGGGCAACACTCACATTTGAGCCATTGCTATCATGATTAAAATGCTAGAGGACTACATAATTGCTGGTAAATAAAAATAGACGAAGGTAAAAACATCAACAGTGGATGTGCGTGTCAAATACACATGTGTGAGGAGGTCAGGAGATACCTGCATTTGTATAACTTACGTCTCAATGACTATAAAGACATCTTTATGTGTCTAAACTCCTTAAGAGAAAACAAATGTTCACGTCAAAATCTAAGTATACTTTGAGCTTTAAACCACAAATGCTTTCGATTGAGCTTAACTTGTATTGAACCCAAAACATTCCATTAAAAGCACTTAGAAGCACTTCCTTCTGTAAGTAAAATGATGGTGCGAGAGGGCAAAATTAGGTCAGGAAATCCTCCAAGATCTTTTCATAGTTCTAACATGAGAACATTCATTCCTTATGCCAGAAAGACCTCCCAAAGCTATCTCTGGAATTATGAGGGACAGACATGGAGAACAAGAGTAGAGCAAGCAAGTTGCTAGATTATCTTTAGATAGGTGCTGACTTGTCGACAAGCCTCTGCTTGCTTGCACCAGGCTTAGCGGCTTAACCCCCCTTGGAAGTTATGTAAGATCACTGTAAACAGTAGGAGGACAATCTTCTTACGCCAATTATCAGATCAAAAGGAACATTCTTGAAATCAAAATACCAACGAGTGGATAATGCCATCAGTGTTGGAGAACAGAGGATAAATAAGGAAGCTAAGTTGTTACTACCAGGATCAGGCACCGTAATGTCTGGATATTCATTTTTATGTGACTATGTTACAAGGCAGTTGGGTTCACTGATTGTCAGCTTTGACGCAACAGTTCAGAGTACAGCACTCATTTAACACAAACTTTCAGTTCTTACTAGTCTATATATCAATGTGATATTGCTTCTGGGTTGTTACATTTGGAAAGCCATTGCAACATTTGCTTGAGGTCATTATCATTGTCTGTTTGTTGCATTGTCCATCTAGTAAATTTTAGTGGGCTTTAGATCATTAAAAAATGTATGAGACAATGGTAATGGTATTACGGTAGGCAGTAGTATTAACAAACAGGCTACATGTACATTTTTGAGCACTGAGCAAATTGAACTTTCTGGGTTACCGTGGTTACCTTTTGGTTCATTTTAGATCTGGGTTATCTTGAGATTCTGCAGCTCAGCACCACCAGATATGCCCTATTCATGATCTGCAATAGAGGGCAACAGTCTGTTTCCAAAAGTAAAATCTCATTTATTTTCTTCATAGGGGAGTAGATTTTTAACAATAACTTATAAACCATTAAAGGCATGCCTACTGTAAGCTCTGACGTTATTAATCAATGGTATATTCTTCTGTTGAAGCCATCAGTCCTTGTTACTTCATTAATTAAAAAAAAAAAATATAATAGAGTTTTTTTTTGCTGAAGAACTGTGCTACCCATGATCCTGAGGGCTTAAAGATCCCGAAAATGACGGCCAACATTTCACGCCAAACGTGCTCTACTGCGACCGCAATCGAGTCAATCTCCCTACACTCTCAAACTACTGGTGTTTGTATATATATATATATATATATATATATATATATATATATATGAATATTTTTTAAATAAAATCTAAATATATTGTTTCTATACTTCACAATCAACAACTTTAAATCAATAGTTTTCCATTTTTCTATCGTTTTTAATTTGATGACATCATACGCATTGCATAATGGGATTGCAGTTCATTCCCTCATTAAAGGCACTAAGTACACAATCTTGTTCCTTTGTCTTTTTGTTTGATTTTCAAATACGTTTGATTCACTTCGGAGCTGGTTGGTCTGATTCATGTCTTAGAACTCTGTTATGAAGGCTTTTATGCAAATCCAATGGAAAAAATGAATGGCAATAATGCTTCTGGAACAAAGATGACTGACAAAGTGAGTGAGCACTGTTGCACTCTATTCCATGTTTGGGCAGCTATTGGGTTGCTGTCCTTGGTACTGAATAGCATGTTACGCTGACCAGAGGCCTCACCTAACTTTAGAGCTGGCATAAGAAGATAAGAATACTATTGGAAGGTTGCCATCTACCTGATCTGACATTTTTGATATTATTTGTCAGACAGACAGCAATGCATGAGGAAGTTGTGGTGAATAGTAGCTTCTTAAGTTTCCACTATATACCATGAATAGGTTGTTTTTCAAATCCTGGCCGATTGTAGCCAAGCAGTTCATGAACAAACAAGTCCAAAGACTAACCCTACATTCAACAGCCACTGTACGATATGCTCAAGTTTTCACAGAGACCAATGTCGGGTGGTGGCAAAGCACGCACTGGTGGTGTAGTATGTGAAATCTGGATTGAAGCAGCTGGGTAAAATAATAGGGCTTGGTTTTGTTTTTCCTCAAAGGGTACTTCTAGGAAAAGTGATTCACTTTTGCATGTTTATAGGTTGGTTTATACTACCCTTACTTACTCCCAAATTCTGTTACTTAGGTTTAGGAATGGGGTTAGGTTAGGGGATCTAAAATATCTAATTGATTGCATAATGTGACTACACTTATATATTGATTAGTATAAAAAAACATATTGCTGTTAAACACCCAATAATATCCAAAGAATGACAGTGACACCTCCTTTATGAGACTGCCCTGGGCTTACCTGTCGCTTGTGTCAGAAAAAGACGCTAGAGTGTGCTCTCAGCTTACAAAGATTGGCGCACTGGGCTCTTGCACAAGTGGCTGTATTGGACGATTTTGGAGTGAGTACAGGTTGGTTTATAGGGTATAGTTTTTGCTTTGGCATCAAGGTTTTTCTGGCTCTCGTCAACCCCTAGAGACTTCTCCAGGATATTGGCCAGGAGAAGTCTCTGTTAATGTTTTCCTGAAAAGGCTAAGTATTGAGGGTAACCATGTTTGTTTGTAAGCATCAGTTTACTACAACTAATCAATCTTCATGCTTGGACAATTTGGTGAGGCACCAACAGGATCATGCACCCAATAATTCAACCCCATTCAGCCGAATTACTAACAAGCGCCATCCCCCATCAGACATTTTTGCATTATTTTTTTGGAAAAAAAATAAAATTTTTACTCTACTAATGGTTAGGTTTAGGGTTGAAGATAAGGTTAAAGTGTAAAGTTGAAAAAATATGCATTCCTCTTGACTTTACAAATAAATATACAATTTGCGTTTGGCGCCACTCTTTGGACATTTCACTCGGAAACTAGAGAAACTCACATGTGCTATACGTTCAATGTTCCAGCTTCGGCCACTGGGGGCAGTAATCTTAATTTAGCTACACACAGGCAGATTTCAAAACAATTTCCAGTGTGATCAGTCTGGAGGCACTGGTAGACTGTCAAATTGTGGCAGGGCAGGGTCATCACTGTATTGTTTGATTCCTGCCTGAGTGGCTGATTTACAGAGATGCCAGCAGCTTGACTGTCTTCACTGCACTGGAGCAATGGAGCCCAACACATTTTGTCTGGGTCTTTCTGTTATGATGATCTAATCCCTTACGCAATCAGATATGCAGAAATGCCAGCCGGAGAAGGTTTTTTTTCTTTTTAATCTGTGATGCCACACTTTTCACAAGGGGAAATAAAAGTTCTCTTGATCTCTCCCCCTCATTTTCTATCTGTCATGTTTACGTTTCTCTCAATCTGTGGTTCTAATATCATGCTTTTCCTGCGCTTAGTGCTTATTTCTGTCATTAGATTAATGGTGCGCTAAAGATAAAGCCGATGCTGCAGAGGAGTCAGATGCCAAGTGTATTTGCATATTATTGCCATACTAACACCAACAGCGCTTAATATTGTTATGCTAACAGAAACTGAGACTTAGGTGAAATACAGGCCAACATGACACAGCAGAAATGATCATATATTTTCATATTTGAACTATCCCTTTAAGTTGGCTACCATGATCAAGTAATTTTCAAGATAATAGCTCAGTGTTACTGGAAAAAATATGATGTTATGGCTGGTATCTCAAAACCATATTCTCAAGCTTATTTTTGTTTCACACACTCTAGGTTTCTTTGCATTACAAATAAGGCTAAGTCAGATGTGTTGTAATTTACATTTACTGGCAGATGCTTTAATCAAAGTAATTTACACTGAATTCAAGATATACATTTTATTAGTTTGCATGTTGCCTTAGAATCAAGCCCATGATCTTGGTATTCGCATTGCTGCAGCACTATGATCTTCCATTTGAACTACTCGCAGGTCACAGGTTGAGGCCTCATCTATCCATACGGTATGGCAGTGACCAATATCCACTTTATTTGTGTGGGTGTTAGTTGGAAGCCAATTAATTTGGATTCAGTGGATTACAGCGCTCAGTTACATGCAGAGTCTGTTTCCTTTACCTAAATTGCACAGAAAATGTGGTCGCTCTATTGATGGTGTGTTCTAAGACAACATATTGTGGATAAATAATGCAACCCGATATCACGCCGAGGCGTGAAATAGACACGCCGGTCCACTCGCGGATGCGTGTCGGTGTCACGCTTTGCCTCCTCCAGGCGTGTACATGACACGCGCGCGTCTACGTAGAATACCGGCAGGGGGCGATCGTTTCCTCAACGCCAACAACTCTCCGCGCACCAAAGAGGAAGCGATACCGTTGTCGTCGCGTTGCACGTTCGTGCGGGCAGGATGCCGGCCAATTTCGCCGGTTACTTTCACTTGTGACCATATGTGACAAATAAAGGTTCATTATAGTGCTGCTTTCATGAAGAAATCCTAACGTTGCTGTAGCCTAACGTTGTTATATGTGTGTGTGTGTGTGTGTGTGTGTGTGGGCTGTCGAGTATCTTGTGCTGATGTAAATAAATAAAAAAATATATATATATATATTTTTATTTAAAAAGTGTATTTATGTACAAAAATATATATCCTGCTAACCGGAACTGGAGAACGCGATATATCGCTTCCTCTTTGGTGCGCGGAGAGTTGTTGGCGTTGAGGAAACGATCGCCCCCTGCCGGTATTCTACGTAGACGCGCGCGTGTCATGTACACGCCTGGAGGAGGCAAAGCGTGAAATAGACACGCATCCGCGAGTGGACCGGCGTGTCTATTTCACGCCTCGGCGTGATACCGGGTTGAATAATTGTATTTGTTGGAATTTTCCAATTTTTTTTTTATTAATTCTACTTATATTTTGCCGCAGACAGTTTAGAAGATTTTGAGTTCATAAAAGGTTCACAGAGCTTAGGATATGTCCTTTTGTTTGAGCTTGCTTGGATCTGTCAAATTCCTCTAACAAGCTCTGGTGTTTCTTTGGGCCTTTTACCACCAAAACAAAAATAACATAAGTGCCAAGAATGATCAATTATTAGCTAAAACAATTAACATGTAGCTTGCATTGTTTTAAACTGCCAAGACATGAATATTCATTAGAGATGTTCACCTTTTGTGCTACAAGTTTGACCTTTGTTTTGTAGACATCTGCTCACCTTTAAACTGTAATTAAAGTCACCATGAAATCAAAGCTACATTAACTTCTTACTTGTAAATGTCTTTATTGTGCAGGTTTAGTAAGGAATAATGTACAGTAACCCGGCACAATGTGGAGGGGTCTTGTACCAGCCTGAAGGGGTTTATTTTGCGATACCAACTGGCTGATTGTACGGTATCCTGCTTATTACACAGCTACTAACACAGTAAATGAATAAATATATGAATTTGTGCTAAAATGATGTAATTATGTGAGAAGGACGAAATCGCTGAACAGCCAAATTCCTCTTGCGGTTAAATTTGTAAAAAAAAAAAAAAATGTATGACAGTCTGACTGCTCATTATCTAGCTTATTACAAGATTACTTGTCACTTAAATAAATAAATGAGTAGAAATTATTTTATTAGCTAACTTGTAGAGATCGCACATTGATCTGAGAAGTTGGAAGGATGACTCGCAATACCCGGATGACCGGTCTACATGTGTTAATCCCCGGATGTGCGGTTGTTACTCAGAAATATCAGACCACTAGATGGTGCTACTGGCCAATCAAATCAGATTATTCCAGAGACCTGTGTAATAAATACATTTAATATACATTCCTGGCTTTATTGTGTACAATTGATCAGTGCACAATATTGAAAATAAACAAGATATCTCTTTGTAATTATTATCAAAGTTTAATAACTTGCTCTACCTGGAATGTAATGGACACTTTTAACAGCTCAGCAATTCCCAATGTAAAAACTTAAACCCTGTCCAAGGTTTCTTTTTTTTCACTCTGAAATGTATTTCATGTTGACTTTGATGTAGCAGGCATTCAACATGTAAGACCTGTTTAACATTTTTCTCCAATCCACAGTAAGCTAAACACCTTACTGTTTGGGGATTTCTTTAGCTTTGTTTGTCTGTCAAATTTGCAATAGTTTTTCTATAATGGTTAATGTTTAGGCAGTCAGGACTTTGGTTGTCAGCATGCATCTTTCTATCTTTTTTTTACAGTATGAGGTGAGTTGAAAAATCCTTGCCAATAGCAGCAAACTTAGTGTGAGTAGTATGTTTACACTGAAAATGCAACAAAAAGAAGTGTACTACGAGTACCCAGATGATGCACTTTTTCAACCATCAAAACCATGTGGAATGTTAGACGCTTCGTGCACTCAGAGCATGTGGCTTGCCATACATAGCGGAATGGGTGGAGTGACCATCAACGATGGTGATCTGGCAAAACAATTGTAAATAATGGAGAATATAACAACTAGCTAAACTTTTGTGAAGATAGCACCTTACAAAAGTGAGTTAAATGCTTTACACATGCCTTGCTGTGTGAATATGAATATTATTGTGATACAAGTGTTGAACTAAGTGTGGATAGTGCGCTAAAGCTAGCGGCAACATAGCGTATGGGCTTGAAACGTCACTTCCGTCAGCTGTTAAACGGCGAACACTTCTGTGCAGTATAAAACTGTTAAGTGTTCCATTTGGGACGATACTACTCTTTGAAAATTCATACACTACATGGTTGAGTGCATAGTATATAGTGTATAGTGTGTCATTTGGGACACAGCTTAAATCTACATCAAGTTGTATACATCCAGAAATTACCTATAAAACTAGCAGGAAATCTCCTTTTACCTGCTGAAATGGTCATGTAAAACCTAGAACGTGGCAGTTTGATGACCACTATATTTTTTAACTTGGTTGGCAGTTTTTTACGACTTACATTTAATAGTACACCAAAGTTGTACATTGGTGGGAAAACCTCATGAAATATAGATGGTACTTTTCGAGTTTACAGTTAGAGATGATTACAATGGGACGATAGATGCTCACTTTAATTAAAAAACGTGTGCTCTCACTTCTAGTTAAACAATGACTCAGGCACAGGGGTGGAAAGAGAACTGAAAAATCATACTCAAGTAAAATTTCTGTTACTTCCCAAAAAAAGTTGTTATTGTAAAATTACCTGTCCTAAAAACTACTCAAGTAAGAGTAGCTCATTTAAAAGTACTCATGACTCAGGAGAGTGGTGTTGGTGTGGTGGGCTAAAGCACATAACTGTTAATCAGAAGGTTGCTGGTTCGATCCCCACGGCCACCACCATTGTGTCCTTGAGCAAGGCACTTAACTCCAGGTTGCTCCGGGGGGATTGTCCCTGTAATAAGTGCACTGTAAGTCACTGTGGATGAAAGCGTCTGCTAAATGCATGAATGTAAATGTCATCAGTAGTGAATATTGAGTATTGAGTACTAAGTTGCGAATGCAATGACCCCCTATATTACACTGTATGCTGCAATTTTAAAATGTAGCACATACTGTAATTTCCCTTACTGGCTGTTTTCCAGAAAGAATAAAAACATTTTATAGGTATTTTTTTCTGCCAACTTTTAAAATGAATCACTTAAATCTGATTCCAAAAAAATTGCCACCTGGATTGAGGTGAGCAACCGCGCCACCACGAGGACCTACTAAGTAGTGGGAATTGGGCATTCCAAATTGGGAGAAAAAGGGGATAAAAAAAGTGTCAAAATTTTGGACATGTTTGCACATACATATTTGAGATGGAATATGGTTTATGTACAATGGGTGACAAGGACATGTTTACTTATTGTGAAACAATGTAATACTTTCAATCAGTCTTTTCACTTATCACTTTGATAGTACAGATAAGGTTAACAAAAGTTGGTAAGATAAAAATGGCCACATCAAGGACATATCTTTTTTCCAATAAACTTCTAGATAGTTTTATCACCCAGCCCTATTGATATCATTGCATTAAACCTTATGGCTGAGCTGTTTCCTTTGTTTACCTAGGCATGATTTTCAAGGAGGGTTTTCAATTAAACTACCCAATTGAGGTCTTTATGACATTTAAGATGTTACAAACATTTCAACATAATTTTCCGGACAGCTGCTTTGAAACAATGATTATTGTAGGAATGTTCTTTCTGGAATAATGTCCAAGAAGCATTCTTATGCTGACATGACAATATTCATCACTTGTATAGCAATATGTTCTCAATGTTAGGTTTAAGGGTCTTTTTCATTGCAATGGTCACAGTTTGTTCCCCATATAATGAAGACTTATTGTGCTCTTTGTGCTAATAGGGATGATATACATGAAAAATAAAAACTTTCTTTTGTGCCTCTCTTTTCTCTGAACAGAACTGAAGTTTGCAAGCCATTAGGTATGATGGGAGACTCTGGAGCCGTGTTGATTTTGACCTTTATCGCCACTTTAATATCACAAGCAGCAGGTGAGTAATGTCATGAACCCAATTACATGCCAAACTTATGAAACTCATTTACAACAAGTAAGGAGTACAACTGGACTGATGTCACACATCCTTACACATCCAAAGGGGATAAGACATGTTTTATCCCCTTTTCTCCCCAATTTGGAATGCCCGATTCCCACTACTTAGTAGGTCCTCAATGTGGTGCAGTTACTCACCTCAATCCGGGTGATGGATTACAAGTCTCAGTTGCCTCCGCTTCTGAGACCGTCAATCCGCGCATCTTATCACGTGGCTCGATGTGCATGACACCGTGGAGACTCACGGCATGTGGGGGCTCATGCTATTCTCTGCGATCCACGCACAACTTACCTTGCGCCCCATTGAGAGCGAGAACCACTAATCGTGACCACAAGGTGCATGTGATTCTACCCTACCCTGACTCTAACCGGGCCAATTTGGTTGCTTAGGAGACCAGGCTGGAGTCACTCAGCACACCCTGGATTCGAACTCAAGACTCCAGGGGTGGTAGTCAGCGTCAATACTCGCTGAGCTACTCAGACCCCCCCCAAGTCATCCATTTTTTAGTTTGTTTTGATATTCTTAATGTTTAGTGTTATTTATGATGTAAAGTACATTAAAGCAGTTGTTTATCCAAATATGACAATTCTGTCATTATTTACTCACCCTCATGTATGTTTTTTTTGTTCCGTGGAACATATAGTTGATAGTGTTCTCATTGCCCTATTCAGTACACCTGATGTACACAGTTGAAAAAACACCATTAAAATCGACCATGTGTCTTCCAGTCTTCAAAGTACTCTACGATATGATAACTTTGTGCAGTGTTGGGGAAGCTACTTTAATGCTACTCATAACTTTAATCAAGCTACTTTAATACACTACAAGTTACTGAAAAAGTAATGAACTACATTTAAGCTATTTAAAGAATGCAAACTCCTTTTAAAGCTATGCAGGGGCTCTAATGAATCAGTGAATCACTTATGTGAACTAGTTCATTTACATGAAGCATTCGAACGAACTCACTAAAATGAATCACTCCAATACAGTGTATACTGTACAAGTTCACTGTAACCAATTTTACAAACATAAGAAACAGATGGGAACAGTGAGAATGTCAACGTGACACGGATTTCAACTCTGTACACTAAATCGGTCACTCTACTGTATTTCTACAGGCGTCAGTCCCCCAGGTAAGCCCAGAGTCACAAGCTGTCGCTCTCCAGAGAAGGAGACGTTCACATGCTGGTGGGAGCCGGGATATGATGGGGACTTGCGCACCACCTACGCCCTCTACTACCGCCTAGAAAAGTCAGTCCCTCTTTTTCGACGTTCTTTCCTTATGCAGAGATGAGAAAGTCATAGATTTGTTCCATTCTCCCTCTTATCCTAAGAAGTTGACTTAAAGGAATAGTTCACCCAAAAAGGAAAATTCTCTCATCATTTACTCACCCTCATGCCATCCCAGATGTGTATGACTTTCTTTCTTCTGCTGAACACCGTTGATTTTCAGAAGAATATCTCAGCTCTGAAGGTCCATACAATGCAAGTGAATAGTGGCCAGAACTTTGAAGCTCCAATAAAGGCAGATTTAAAATAATGTATAGTAAAAAAGGACTTCAATATTGATCTGTTTCTCACCTACACCTATACTATTGCTTGTGAAGACATGGATTTAACCACTGGAGTTGTATTGATTACTTTTATGCTGCCTTTATATGCTTTTTGGACCTTCAGACTTTTGGTCACCATTCACTTGCATTGAATGGACCAACAGAGCAGAGATATTTACAAAAAAAAAACAAAAAAAAATCTTTGTGTTCCACAGAAGAAAAAAATCATACATATCTGAAATGGCATGCATTAAAATTTTTGGGTGATCAATCTCTTTAAACTTTAAAGGTGAGATCTGTTATTAAACAATAATTGTAAGTATAATGTCTCTTGCCCTTTCTCCTGTTTTGAGTGGTTTAAACCAGATTTTCTTTGCCTGTTTCTCTTTCACTCTCTTTCTCCTTCTAAGTACATTTGTGCATTTATCAGAAAGTCATACATGACTTACCCTCAGTCAACACACTCACACACACACACGCACACACACACACATGCCCGAACACCCAGATGAATATAAACCACTTAGATTGTTCTGTTTATTAAAGTTTGATGAACATCTTTGTAAGTGAAATGAAGTGTTTTGCCAACATTGCGGCTTTGAGATTCGGCAAGCGTTTACTGTACACAAACAGATTAAACCTAATACTGTGTAATAAACTGTAAAGGTAGAGATCAGTGTTTCACATGCAAAGCAACTGTCTGCACCTAGATATGTTAGTATAAGAGTACAATGAGGAGTTACTGCATAAAATAAGATTATGTAACTGAAAGCCACCCACACATGACAAATCTGAAGACCCCCAAATGATTTGATGAATACAATTTTCTTTCTTGTGTTGTTGACATATTTCCTATATTGTAACAGGAGGTTGGGGCAGGACTTATCCTTTTATTTACTAGCCATTTGCCTTAAGATTTCTATGAGCAGGTGATATTAGCGGGTCATTCTCATTCTCAAATATTTGAAACAAAATAACAAAAATTATCCGCCGTACAAGATAAGTCATCAATATTTTTGAGAGCTGCTGTAGGCGGCTTCAAATGAATGTATGAACTTTTCTGGTACTACACTCAAAGCGCTTTACATAATGAACAGGGGACTCTCCTCAACCATCACCAGTGTGCAGCATCCACCTAGATGATGCGACGGCAGCCATAGTGCGCCAGTACACTCACCACACACCAGCAGTTGGTGGAGAGGAGAGAGTAGAGTTATATGGCCAATTCATGGATGGCGATTATTAGGAGGCCATGATTGAGTTAATTTTTTCATCCATTTTTCCAGATTTCTTCTGCGACAACGACAGTGACATCTGGACCATCTCAATGCTGATAGGCTTTCGCTCAACGAGTCATGTGAATTTCTGAAAAATTTCAACTCGCGTGTTAGAGTCACGCCATTCGCTGCATTCGCACCGCCTGGTGCAAATTCACGTCTATTCTCATCTTTGCATTGACTTTGTTTGTAATCGCGCCGCACGAAACACTCGCTTCGCGTTGTATGTGAATGCACCATGTGAGACTTGTTCACCAACCCTTTCATGCTTTAATAACTAAAATGTTTTAAATCCTTAAATACGGGACGCTTCACTGCCTGGTCAAATCTAAGTCAATTGGTGTCCCGGATGGGATGTCATAATTGTGCCCAAAATATTGGACGTTCCAGCTAAAAGGACAGTTATTAACCCTAGAAGCAACAAATATTGAATAAGCCACCTCTTCTGTTTTTTAAGCCGTTGTCTGTGACAAATGTGAGAAAAAAAATCTGATTTCTAATTAGAACCCAAGTGCACATTTTTTAGCTTTGGTTGTGGACTATCACAAGTCACGAGATTAGAGAATGCATTTTTAGCTCAGTGGTTAAGGCTCTGGGTTACTGACCGAAAGGTTGGGGGTTCAAGCCCCAGCACCGTCAAGATACAATTGTTGGGCCCTTGAGCAAAGCCCTTGACCCTATCTGCTCCAGGGGCACTGTTTCATGGCTGACCCTGTGCTCTGATCCCAGCTTAGTTGGGATATGTGAAAAACTGCATTTCATTGGCTCTGTACCTGTACTCTGCACAATGACAATAAAGTTGAATCTTAATCTTAATGTTTCTCGTATACAGCTCTGAGACGGTCTATGAGTGCCCGGATTATAAAACCGCAGGAGACAACTCTTGTTTCTTCAGCAAAAATGACACGTCGCTGTGGGTTAACTACAACATCACTGTGGTGGCCACCAATGCCCTGGGGAAAAACATTTCAGACCCCGTGGAGGTGGACGTGGTCTATATAGGTAAAACTTCCTCTCGTATTTCCTCTTGTCCGTCTTGCTTTCTCGCATACGTTTTTTTCCCATTAATTTTCATTTGTTTGTAATTATTTAATTTATATAGCCACTTTCATTTCATGTTTTATCAGACAGTCATCAATGACACACAATGTTATTGATGCTCGTTTGCACTCACCGTTGCGAAATTACATTATTCTGTTGTTTGGGTTGTAAAATATTATACACCATTTCCGTCTGGTCACATGTTCCTCTAGCATTATGCCAAAAGCCTTTTTTATATTCTCTGTAATTGTTTACCAATCTAAAAATTAAGATTTGAAAGTAATTCTTGTTCATTATTTTTAGAAGCTCTTTTAGTTTTTCCAGTAGAGTTTGCCTTGTGTTTCTTTGATCTGACCAAATCTGTGTTATCATTAACTCATGTGCACCTCTATAACTGTGACACTAAGTTTAACTTGTGTTTTTGATTTATGCTGAAGGGACAAAACACTCATTCACAAAATGTAGCATGCCTTTTGCCCTTTGTTTCTTACTTTTTCAGCCAGTTTTCAAGGTGTTGATCAGTTTTTACCTACAAACTGGAAGAAACTGGTTTTCTGTGTAGCTGCAGAATTTACAGAGTGATAAATTGTTAGGTCACCCAAAAATGAAAATTTCGTCATTGTTGACACAATCATTTTGTTCTAAACCTTACTTTCTTTATTTCGAGGGACACAAAGCACGTTTTTTCAATAAAAGCATATAGTGATCAGGAGCTGTCAAGCTACAAACATAGTCTTTTAAAAGTCTTTTAAAATCATATGATGTCTTTTTGTAAGGAACAGGCTGAAATGAAGATGTTATTCACTGAAAATATTGCCTTCTGCCATAGATCTCAAATCCCATTAAGGGCTTTTTTTTGGTTTGTTCCTCACAGAAATCTATCGAATGTCTTCAGAAGACTTGCAATATAATGCACAAATTGTATGTGAAACTGGTCGTGCTCGATCCGCTCTGAGCGGGATTCGAAGCGGTGTCAGCTGGCATGGGACTGTAGCATACGAGTGTGCTACAGTCTCTAGTGTCAGTCGCTAGTGCGCCTCGAGGCCAGGGGAGTGTGGTTTAAACATACCGCACAGATACCACATACCAGCTGGCTGCCGTTTCAGTCACCCCCCTAAACCTCACTCCCATCCGGGTCACGGCACCACTGTAACCTGTCCGGCTCGACCCGCTCCGAGCTAGATTTGAACCGGGGTCAGCCGGCTCCCGGCTGGCTCCCGTTACATATGGACTACTTTTTTGTTCCTTTTTCTTGCCTTTTTTTAGCTTGACAGCCCCTGGCCAAAATATCTCCTTGTGTTTCACTGAAGAACGAAAAACATATGGGTTTGGAGCGACATGAAGAGTAAATTCTTCTTCTTTTTTTTTTTAGTTAACTGTTCTTTCAGCTTGTAAAATGCAAGTTTCAAGCTGCATCCTTGATCTTAGATTTTCTTTATACACATAATCAAATTCAACTCATAAGAATAATAGTTCTCGCATTAGTAGGTTTAACTGTTGTCTCTTTTGCTAATACACTGCTAATGTGTATAGCTTTATGTCCTTTTCAACGAATATCCATTTTATTCCTCTCCTCTCCTTTCTATGAACAGTTCAACCCAACACTCCAGAGAACGTCACAGCTGTAGTGGTTCATGAGGACCAAGGTCCATTCGTGAAAGTGTTCTGGGAGAAACCCCGAACCGCAGACACCCGTTCAGGGTGGATCACGCTAGTTTATCAACTACGAGTTAAACAAGAGAAAGATAAAGAATGGGAGGTGTGTTGAATATAAATAATCACTTCAGGATTCAGTCTTGTGTCTTGTTATGTAAATGTTTGATTATTGATTGTATTTTTATTAAGGTAAAATGTTTACACCAAGATCAAACATTTTATATGGTCAGAATACACAGCCACAGGCTTTTTGCCCGCAGAACATTGTAGCTATATTATCTACCACCAGAGGCCAACTGCCCATGTTAACCAGCCAAACATTGACCCCTAGATCTTGACAATATTTTTTAAGTTGATCGCTTTAATACGGTCTTTTCAGGTTAACGCCACCTATAGACAGCAGCTATAATACAGTTAACCTTTTTCAAAGTGTTAAATAAGAGTGTTTTTATCTGGGTCTGGTTAACTAGTATTGGCAACAAACTAACCGTTGAGCTCTTTAAATATTGCAAAACAGTCTAGAAAATAGTTAACACTAGCAGTTGTTCGTTTGCGACTTTGTCCGAGATCTCTTAAATAAATGGCTAAGGGCAAGTGGACAGCCAGTGAGCCATTGAGTCCAATAAATCAGCTCTTACACAAAGCAGTTTAATCATTGACCAGTCTGGCTTTATGTCTTCATTAGCCTGCGGAAACCTGCGAGAGGCTACATATACAGAACACAGACCAGATCAGTCCAGATTTTTAGCCCGAAGGCTGTTCTTCAATAACACAGACTTGATTCCCTAATGACAGAGTATACATAATATATAACGTATATAACTGATGATTATTGCTGATGTAGTAATTCACTTACTGTATATTTATTCATATTGACAGACATAAGAGATACGTTAAAGTATTAAATAAATGTAAGTATTACATTTAAGTTGTACAAATACTTAAAATCGATTTTAATATGAATTTACAGTCTATCCATATTGATAGATTGAAGTGTTGAAGTATTAAGTAATAATAATATAAATACCTTAAAAATACATTTCAAATGAATTTCGTCTACTTTAGAACTTTAGACATTGTATTGAAACAAGGAAACATTCTGCAGTATGCAACTAAGAAATTGTCTGTCGCTTAGATGTATTTTGGGGTTTATGTAACACTTTATATATTATTTATATTTCTTTATAAATAATATAGCTGCTTAAGAGATCATTAAATGTACATTCTCATATTTAAAAGTGTCACAAAGCTTTAATTAATATATATTCACATATATATTTGTAGTGTTTGTTAGTGAAAGTTATTAAAAGTGTTTTTTTGGTTTTTTTGCATTGTGATAACTTTGCATTGTAGGAGTATGATGCCGGAATGCAGAAGTATTATAACGTGTTCAGTCTTCCCCCTGGTAAAGAATACATGGTGCAGGTGCGATGCAAACCAGATCATGGGTTTTGGAGTGAGTGGACTCAAACCACCTACGTCAAAATGCCTGACTGTAAGTCTCCATGATTGTTACAGTAAATATGCTTACATTAAATATTAACCAGTACCAGTACAGTAAATATTTTATCATTTTTTTCTAAGGCTTTGTGGGTTCTTTTTTGAATTTGAAAGGTGCGCCAAGTCATTTTTCCATGCCTAAAAGAACTATAAATAAATTACTTAAATGAACATTTGAGTTTTATCCTATCATGTGTAAATGTGTAGACGTTTAGTAGTATAATATTTTCAGATGCAATGATATTGAGTGCGTTTACATGCATGACACAATTTTCTGCTAAATAATGTGTAATGTGAAATTAAATGATGTTCCTTTAGTAGGGTTAGTTTATTAATGGTTTAAGCAAAAATCAATTGGCACAGGTAGATTTTTGCATTTACCCAGATTTCACAATGCATGTAAACACCTTTACCGCCATTGTGCGAAAGTGTTATGCGCATGCCTGTTCAAGTTTGATGTCAAAAGTTGCGAATGACCCCATGATTTCAAGTCTCATGTAAACGTGTTTTCCTTGCGCTTTTTTTGGTGTGCATGTACATGTTTTTGGTGTGCATGCACATGCATTTATTGTGGATGTTGGATATCCTAAAGACCTAAAGATGCCCCCCAAATATGTACACACCAAAATATGAAAAATGTGTATCAGGTGAGATAGAATTACCAAAAAAACCCATGGTAGCTTCTGAAAGCAAATAATTTTTACCCACTACATTTCTGCTTTGAGACATTACAAATATGAGAAACAAAACTGCAATAGTTCAGTAGCTTGTACTTGTAAACTTGAAAAATAATTAGCATCATATCACTGCCGGAGAGCTTAAGACGATCGCCGATTGAGCCTTAGAACAAATCTACACATGTACTGTAACTAACAGCGCAGACAATTCTAGAGAGAAGTACCAACGGACCTTTAGTCGCTCCAGGGACTCGAGGACCTAAACTTCACCAGGCCAGTACAGCCTCGGCCAGGCATACTTTTTTCTGGACCTCAGTGTCCCTGGAGCTCTGTTGACAGTCAGTCCCAATGGGATTCATACCTGACAAAGGCAAGCATGAAATAGAGCAAAGTCAGCCCAGTTTCCATCTTGCTTACGGCAAGAAATCGTTTTTTTCTAGAGTAGAAGTGAACAGAGTGAACAGTCAGAGACCTTTGCATCTTCCATTGGATTTACAGAAAATCACTCCCTAAACTCTCAACATGATTGGTTGAGCCAATGTTGCTGTGCTGGGTTGTATGGGCCACTCAAACAAATAAAGGAATGTTTTGATAGCACCACAGAGACGTCATGTTGCACTTTTAGTTGAAATCAACCTACAAATTGCATATTAACAGTTCCCTCTGCTTGTTAACCTGGGACACTAGAAATAATTGTAACATCAAAAAAATTACACACATCAATTTTAATGCGGTGACCTATTTTCATGCAGGTTAATAAGCTCTTCTTATTTTTTTTATCATGTGCTATTATGATGATTGGTCATAAAAGTGTAATTGTACTGTATTCATCACAGTTTGTTTACCTCTGTTTGTGATCTGCAGATATAGCCAGAGAGCGCTCACTGTTGATCATGGTCACCATTTTCTCCATCTTCATCATCCTTGTCCTCACTTGGACACTGAACATGAAGAGAACGAGGTTTGTGTTTGAGCGTGAAAAACATCCATCTTTGATTCTTTATTTTTATATGCAGTATATATATACTGTATATCTACTCTATAACATACGTTCATGTGTTTAATTTTATTTTATTAAATTAAATTTTATTTTAATTTATTATATTAATTTAATCTCTAATACCTTAATTTGTATTTAATTTTTTATAACTATAAACATTCATATATTTTAAAGCTATATTTTGTATATATTAATATATTTTTTATTTATTTGTATTTTATTTAGTGCCACAAAACTGACATTTCTGACATGCAGGACTGTACTCACAAGTAGATTGCTTCGGTGCAAGAATATTGAGTTTTTTTCTAGTTTCACGTCTTTAAACGAGTAAGAGAGAGCATAAGTTCTGTATAACTAATATCTGTTTTTTTATTAATGTTTCTGATGAGATACAATTAATATCAACCCTCCTGTATGATTAGGAAAAGTCTTGAGTTCTATATCTGCACACTTGTTTTCATATTCCTCACATTTGCTGGCAAACATTCTTGTAGTTTTATGTTTTATGCTTATATTTATATTTATAGCAGCTTTGGTGGACATGGATATGTTGATCGTGGGACGTTTCATGTTACCGAAATCATCTTCTCTAAGCATTCATAATTATTTCCCTTAATGTTCTTAATTACAAGTAGTCATGCTTCAAATGAAATGGGCATTAAGATGATTGATCCAGATTTTGCTGTACCTTACTTTACCCTCAAAGTTGAGTTTTTAGGACAGTTTTTCTCAGCACAGATTTAAATAGACAAAGATACACTAATTACATTGTCAAAAAACGTCAGGCATTTTGAATAGTACAAGGACAGACGTGATCCAGAATTAATCTCATAATCCTGTCGGGACGGGTGGAGCCCTTTGTTACCTATTGCAGAAAAGATCATACTGTCAGCTGTGAATTACAAATTTGTTGAGACATGTTTAATTTTACTAGCTGCAAAATACTGTAAATCTAACTACTCAAAACAAAAAACAAAAAATAAAATATCCAAATAAGTAACTGTCCACTAAAAATAACTACATTAAAAAGTAATGGTACTCTATACAATAAATTTGCATATGTTAGGTAATTCATAAAATATACTAATTCTGCCATTATTTACTTACCATCATGTTGTTCCAAACACATATGACTTTCGTCATACGTTTCAGGTAGATTTTAGTTAGATTGTTAGCCCAAGTCACTGTTAGCTTTCATTACATGGAAAAATATGCAATGAAAGTGAATGGTGACTGAGGCTAATAATCTGTCTTTCATTTTTGGAATTCTGAATTTAAATGTTTGAATTCAAAAATTTGAACTTTCCCTTTCGCATATCACATCAACTATTGTCATTTAATCATAAAGCCTGAATTAAGTTATGTCCATTTTTAACATCTCATTGATTGTTGTTAATTTTGTTATTTTTTTATATTTGTGTTCAGTGTGAAGCTGTGTTTGCTGCCTCCTGTGCCTGGACCAAAAATCAAAGGATTCGACAAACAGCTACTAAAGGTAAACAAATTTGTTTTCTTGCATCTAAAATGTCGAATGTGTCTTTATTTACTTATAAAACATCTATAAACTAATTCATAAGCAGGTCTAATCATAATTATGGTATCAAGAGAAATAGTTGACAATTATGATTGTCATAATCATGCAGCACTCAAAGTGTCTTACAAGTTCATCAACCCTAGGGCATGTAGTGATAAACATTTCTTTCAAGGTTTTGCAATCTTTTTTTATCATCATCTTCTTTGTGCAAAGTTTTAAATTGCACTTACTCTATGAGGCAGTTCAAGACATGTTTCTCGGCAAAGTTATCGATGCAAATGTCTTTAAAGTTTTGATGTATGTGTTCAAATCTAGTGTAAAGCAAATACATTTACTCTATAGCCACGTGATGTTCACTCCATGAAGATAGCTAACTTCAAACCCAGAAGGTAGTCCAAAAAAAATCCCTTAAATTTCCCATTTAAAAATAATGATTGTCTTCATTCTCCATCATACACAACATGAAATGCACTGTACATGTGTTAACATCTTGAAACCTGTTTTAGTGTTTCGTGACCTTTTAAAATTGATCACACTTCCTTTTTCTACAGAGCGGAAAGTCAGAGGAAGTTTTCAATGCTCTGGTCATACAGGGTTTCCCTCCAACCACCGATTATGACAATTTGTTGGTGGAGTATCTTGAGGTGTACGATAATGAGGAACAGGAGTTGGTGCTGGATGGAAAAGACTTATTAGAAGACCTGAAGTCCAAAAGTCCTTCAGACAGCGACTCCGGCCGGGGCAGCTGTGACAGTCGCACATTGCTATTGGAGAAATGCACTGAGGGACGGGAATTAGCCAGCACTGACCAGCAGCAGTACAGCCAGCATGGAGAAACTAGCTGGCCGTCTTCAGAAAGCAGTGACAGCCAGGGTTCCAAACCTAGTTCTCCAGAATCAGTCGATGAATGCGTCAAGATGTGGCCTGTCGTGTTCTCCTCTCCTCAACCAGAACCTCACCAGCACTTCCAAGTAAGAGCAGCCAAACCAGCCTACAACAGCGTCCCGGAGATTCTCAGCATCTCTTCACCGCATGCAACACCAAGCAACTACCACCAGCTTCAACATCAAGACATCCCACCGCAAGAAAGCCGTTTCAGCAAGCCACCCTGCCGACATTCCCAAAGTTACAACCAGTTCAACCTGGACAGCAATGAGCACAAGGAAACTCAGGCCATTAGCATACCGCCATCACGTTCCTTGGAATACGTTGAGGTACAGAGGGTCAACCCGGAAAACGTGCTCCTCCTAATGCCCCTTTCCAACCTCAACCGTGAACCTGACAGTTCTGATTGCACTAGGGAGGACTACAGCAATGTCAAAGAGGTTACATCAAACAATATGCTATTACTGCAGAGAGAAATGTCTCCTCAATGCCTGGACGATTACAGTCAGGACTTGCCCAATCAATGCCCAACCCAACAACAACAACAGCTTCACCCATGCAAATCTGCCATCCACCAATCATACAGTTTGATGCCACAGGAAGGCATTAGGTTGATGGGAAATGGTTACGTGGACACAACAGTCTTGATGCCGTCTTACTAGCACATAACTGTTCAATGCCCCGAATGCAACAAGAACAATAAACTGTAAACTGTGAACTCTTTTGTGAAATTCAAAACTCTTGAGATTTTCATCTTGGTCAGACAGCAGATCGACAACAAGCTCAAGCCAAGCCCTCAAAGAAGAGCTTTGCTTCCAGCTCTTGAGGTAACAATTAGTTTTTTTAAATACTGAAGTGTAAAGAGGGGTATTGTTTAAGAGCTGAGGCATCAAAGGGAACAATCCCTTCTCTGTGAACATTTTTGTGTGTTGAAAACTTTGCAAGAAAGCCGTTATATGCGATGGTTGTGAGAAATACCAATACCAATATACAAAACCAAATGAAGCCACCATTTTTGTTTGTTTTACAGATTTACTTTTATGTGGAGATGGCACTTATTACACAAAATGTTTTGCTTTCTTTATATGTAAAAATTATACTGCCTCTGAAATTTATTTTTTCTGCTGACATCATGCAGGCCGCTAGCTTAAGTAGTCAACTAACTATTTAGATATGGTTTTACCAAATTCACATAGAGGTCTGGCTCCATTCTTGCATGTAACGGTCACTTGTCACAATCCATTCAATTTCCAATGGATAGAACCTGTTCCATCCTAATTTTTTTCCCTCATTGCGTATCCTGTTTGACTTAGAAGTCTTATTACAGAAGTAAAATGGGCAGGGACGGATTACCGACTGGGCCATTGGGGCCAATGCCCAGTGGCCCTTGACTGCCCGGTTGTACCCTGGGCTTTAAGGCTGCGTGATCTAGTTTGGTGATCCCCTCTGCTTGAAAACACTTTTGGGCTTGAATAATGACACACACACACACACACACACACACACACTAAACAACTTTTGGTTGGAGGGGGCCCTTGAAGATAATTGGCCCCAGGACCTTTGCAAGTCATAATCTGTCTCTAAAAATGGGTTGCAAGTACAATATCATGTTGACTTTATTGATATTCTGAGATTCGAAAACTTAGCATTTCGCATAGTTGAGCTCAGCACTCCACTATGCATTATGTTATTGTAAATGTATTACGCATCATGGCACTGTTATGTGTTCAAAGCCACTGTTTTTGTGTTTTTTTCACGCATATTAAAAATCGTGGTCAAGGACTATTTTCTATAAACTTATGTTGAGTATTGCCAAAACATTTTAGCGTTTATGCTAGATGGGGTTTAATAGTAAGCAAGTCACTCCATGTTTAAACACATTTTTAAGCATAATTACAATTACCTGAAACTTCCAATATGCATATTGTATAAACAAGAGAGAATTATTTGCGGTCCGAGTTGGTGTTATCCTACTGTAATACTATTGTTGTTAATTTTGGGAAACAAATTTCAATCCATTCCTGAAACATTGTGTAATCTCAGCCATAGAATCCAAATATATGTCTTTACGTATTCATGTTGCACTAGTGCAAAAGTGAATACATGAAAGGGATTTGAACTGATTGTAAACTACTGTAATTTTATAGAATATGCCTTTAATATTTACATCTCTCAAGTGGAAGTAAACTCACCTAAACTCTCCTGCTGAATGTATAGTATGTATTATAAATTATATTGCCGATTGATAATGATTTTGAGTGCAAAAGCATAACCAATGAAAAAATACAAATGATAAACTGTTGGCATATAATAAATACATATTTTTCCAAATATGCTACTGCGTTTTATCTCAGTCAAAGCTCAAATGTGTGAGTGTGTGTCTGGGTTGGCGTGTTTTCATTTAAATGTAAACCCTATAAGGATCTATTTTTCTAAATCAATACATTCAGTATTACAATTTGTATATTCTATTTTCAGAGGTGTATAGAATTATGGATAGCACTCCATGTTTTATGTTTAATATAAAAACCAAGCTAAAATGTTTATATAAAAATATAAATTTTAAGTGACAGCATATATACTTACAAACAAAAAACATCCACACTTTTATTATGTAAATAAAGGCCCCTTAACCACAAAATATGAGTTACACAGGACAAATTAATGCATACAGTATTTTAGCATTTTCCAGTACAAAAAAAAAACAACCTCTGACCCTTAAATTATTCATAAATCTCTAAGGAAAGAGGACTGGGATGTATTTTTGGGAGTCATTTACTTAAGGTCGTCATTTAAACTACCATTTACCTATAAATGTGAAAAATACAAAGGATTAAACTGTTATGTATGTGTAATGGTACATTTATATGTAACCTACAGTAAAGATCATTTATATGTAGATATAGTTTTTTGTTGTTTTGTCAGATTTGCCCAAGCCATACAAGCATCATCCTACACTAACTGCTGATTTGTGAATAGTGTGATATTTGATGATTTCTGTGTTGTTCACCATGTGTAAATGCAAAGATCATTTAAATCATTCTGCAAAGATTAAGTAATGAATCAGATTTTGTATACAACAATACTGCAGTACATTATACAACGTTTTAAAATAGATTCATATCGCAAGCAATGGCAAATCAGCAAATGTATGTATGTACATAACAATATCTAATTTAAGGTGACACTTGGGAATGGTTTTCAATGATATAATTGGAATGTATGTTTAAATCTTTCCTTCTGAAATCAGTTTTAATCTCATGCTACCACACCTAAAATTACATTGTCATATTAAACAATGTTCAAATTGTTTAGAGTTACAAAATGACACTTGTTGTACACTAGGTATGTCGTTCAAGTAATGCCACTATTTACTTACCTTTTAAATTTAAGTCACTAGAGGTGCTGAAATGACACTTGTGATGTTAACCTATTACTTGATGTACATCAACTGAAATGCATTTTGTGTGATACATCCTTATTGCTTTCTACTTTTCCATGTTAAACAGTTTTCTTTGTGTTGTGACATAGAGCAAAACCATTAAACGCATTGTCCGATTTTTGAAGGTGTGCTGGATTATTTTTTTCTGAGAGTTTAAAAAAAATAGCATGTTAGTGGAAATTAATACAATAGGTTTAAAATAGGGCTGTCAATCAATTCCAATTTTTAAACAAATTAATTACATGGTGTCCCGATTAATGAATCGCGATTAATCGCATATACAAATTTTTGCTGAGAAAGCCCCTCATATAACAATGATTCAATATATAATGATTATACATATTTATATCAATATATAATTATACATAGTTATCTTTAAATATTAAAAAATTATATATGTGTACAGACATTTTAATTATCTGAATATTTTATATTCAGATAATTAAAATGCATTACATTCTTGCGGCAGAAGAGTTAATCATTGATAAGGCCATACAAAAAGCAGCTTTAGAATACAATGTATTGTTTACTACCATATTATATAAGACAATATAATGAACATAAGTCAATCATTGATATACAGTTCACAGCAATCCATTTCACAAGTGAATTTGTCAATCAGTTCGAGATTTATTATGAGGGCTTGTTTAAGGACCCGTCAATGTACACCTGCGTCAGACATGCTTGTGAATCTTCTCGGGTGCGTTGTGTCATAAACATAAATTGTGTAGGTCACTGTGTCAAGTTAAATATAGTTTAATACTTAGAACACATCTTGAGATCCCTTAGTTCGGATTTGCTCTCCTTTGAGTGTTTTGTTCACTGTGTAAACTGCGTGTTGCTCATACAGCTGAAGTTTCACTTACTGCCCTCTGGAGTAAACAGGCAGTACTACAAGCTTGCATTTCTCAGGAATCTTCCTTATTATGGTGCATGGTCATGCGATTATTTTCGTAAATTTTTTAACGTGTTATTTTTTTGTAAAATTAATCGCACTGAATTAACTCGTTAAATCGACAGCCCTAGTTTAATATGATCTCCACTTTCCTAAAACCGTATTTTGAGAGCAGATTTTTATTGAATTTTATTGATTACAAATTTAGAAAGATGGCAGATTGATCCAAATGAATATTAAATTTAAAAGATAAAGAATGTTTTATTTCTAATATATATTTACATTATTACCTATTTTGGATATAGGCAATTTAAAGTGACTTAAGGGGTTAGCTCTAAAAAAAATTATAAAAGCTATCAAATAAAGGAACAATTCATCAAAAAAGAAAAATTCTCTCATTCATAAAAAATATTCTTTATTTATTAAATAAATCTCCATCTTTGACCAGCCCACGACCAGTAGGTGGCGGTATGCATGGAGAATGAGATTTATATTTTTATTATAGAAAATAACTTAAATATTTATCTTTTTCTCACCCACACCTATAATATCCCTTCTGAAGACATGGATTTAACCACTGGAGTTATATAGATAACTTTTATGCTGCCTTTATAGGATTTTTTTAGCTTCCCATATTAAGGATCATGGAGTTAAGGATGGAGTGCCTTGTTACCATGGTATCAGGATCTACCAGTCAGACAGACAGACAGACAGACAGACAGACAGACAGATAGATAGATAGATAGATAGATAGATAGATAGATAGATAGATAGATAGATAGACAGACAGACAGACAGATAGACTGATAGACAGATAGACAGATAGATAGATAGACAGACAGACAGACAGACAGACAGACAGACAGACTGATAGATAGATAGATAGATAGATAGATAGATAGATAGACAGACAGACAGATAGACTGATAGACAGATAGATAGATAGACAGACAGACAGACAGACAGATAGACTGATAGATAGATAGATAGATAGATAGCATTGCATTTTTTTTACTATAAATCTCCACCTAATAAAAGCAAAAGAAGAAAGTGAAAGTGGAGATTTATAGTAAAAAAGGACTTGCGTAAATCATATCTCTACAGAAGATGGATCTGGACATTCTTGATTCAATAATGAGCGATCATTATAAATTAAACTTCATTGTCATTATACCTTTCAGGGCATGCCTAAAGAGCATCTGCTAGAGATCAGGAAACACAGCTGCAATCCCTGACCATGAAGGTAGTAACATACTACAAAAAGCCAGTATTCATAAACCAGGGTTACATGCAGTGGCTGTTAGATGTGGATGGAAGACGCTATCTGGACTTTTTTGCTGGGGTGGCCACCGTCAGCGTAGGACACTGTCACCCGTAAGGACCTTTTGGCATGGTACGATTTGTTACCATGTGCTTTTTTTTTAATTGTTTATGAAAAGCATTATTTCTAACATCATATCAGAACATGTTATCATAGGGAAGTCACAGAGACAGCAGAGAAACAGCTAAAGCGTCTATGGCACACGACTCCCATCTATGTGTACCCACAAATGCAGGAGGATGCAGAGAAACTGGCCTCCCTTCTGCCAGACCCACTCAAGGTACGCCATCACCTGAGTGCTTCTGAGGGCACTTACTTGATTCTGCAAACTATTATTTAATTTTATTTTAAGCTGTACGCATTATGCAACAACATTTCAAACAGTATTATTCTACATCGAAGTCACTTGACCTCTCTATGCGCATTTTTATTTGATTAGGGTTGGAGCTAAACTCTGCAGGACGGTGGCCCTCCAGGAGCAGGGTTCCCACCCCTTCCCTATACCCTATTTATACCCCATTTAAAACTTTATTTTTTGTCAAACCAACATTATATTTTGTCTCAACAAATGTTACAGATCTAGTTAAATCAGTACTTTTGTACCACACAAAATAAAATATAAAAATCTTATTTTTCCCAAACACCTAATATAAATTATTTTTTGTAATGTAGGGCAAACGTGCAGTTATAGCAATGAATAGGATTTAGTTTGTGTATCTTTAGAGGACACCCTGGGCTTTTCAGAGATGCCAAATGTTTTGGAGTTTGGCCATGACAACTTCCTCTCCTTGCTCTGTAGAAATGGATGACATTACAATTCAGCACCTAAAATGCAATATCATTTTTTTTAATCAATGATCATGTTTTTATACACCAAACACTATATCGATGTTTGAAAAAAGTTACATAGTAAAACCTTTTTTTATAGTAAGATCACATTATAATAACAAACCATGGGATATGTATGAAAAACACAAGATCTATATAATGACAGAGCAAGCTGCTCATGTAAAATAAATCAAACACTTCAAAAATATCTTTAAAAATTATATGTCAGTATTTTAAAAGCTTTTTTTATTGTTGTGGACATGAATGGAATGATGATTGAGAGATGTACCTCATCAGCAAAGGTAGTTTTTGAAATTTTTTGAAATTATATTACAAGGTCTTCTACTTACAGAAGTGCATAGAATCATTCACCAGGAGGCAGCAAACATCTAGTACACAGCATACAACAGGTTGTTAAGCTAAGTTTTAATCATGTTGATGATGTACTGTAGAGGCTCTAGAAAGTCATGTATCAAGTATGATGCAAGTGGCGTTATAGGGTTAAAGAGTGGCTGAAAAATGTCATTAGAAGCAGGAAGGCGAAAGGGTTCTATAAGAGGACTGAGGGCCTTCATAGTCACAGGGGCCTGTTGAGGGGGCCTTGTATAAACTATGGGGCCCACATTTTCAGGCTTATATTAAATATGTGTTTTAAAGTTGATGGGCCATGAAACCTTGCAGCAGGGCCCCTGGGCACTGGCCCCATTGGCCCGGTACATAACTCACCTACAATTTTGGTGAGAAGAATAGCATATCAGAATGCTATTCTGAGATGTGGGTGGGTGCTGTTTTGGCAGCATGAGGGGGATCTAGACAATATTAGGCAGATGGTTGTAATGTTGTGACTGATCGGTGTGTGTGTGTGTGTATATATATATATATATATATATATATAAATACTTCATGCCAATCATTATTTATTTGAGGATAATGTGCTATTTAATATAATCAACTTGTTATATGTGTCATGAAAGTTCTTTCTTGGTGACAGGTCAAACTGCCCTGTAAATCTAGAGATAATCATGCATCATTTTTGTGTCTGTACATAGGGGCCCATATCATGGTGGCAGTCCACAAGCAACAGGTCTAACGTCCAACGTGTATTATAAATTTCCCATTGCTTGTCCTCTGGGTTGCCACAATGTAAGTATAACATCCACACATCATTTCTGTCAACTACCTGCTTTTGTAATATAATATTCCGCTGAGTCAAGATCACAAACCACATTACGAGTGGAAACATGATAGACATGTTGTGTAGGTGTTAGTGTTAAAGGCAAAAGTAATAGAATTACTGTCCAATCTCATGAAGTTTGAATAACGACTCAAATTATACAGTACATAAGACAATGACACACATGGATACATACAATTTGGATACTGTGCACATGCGTAGGGCCGTAGCAAGGTAATCTGGGCTCCCGAGTATATCTTGCTCTGGGTCCCTTTCCTATTAAAAAATACAGTTTAGAATTTGTTGTTGGGCCCCCAGGACCTTTGGGCCCCTAGAATAGTTACCACCTTTCACCCCACAAGCTACGCCCCTGCACATGCAGTATACATACTTTATACTGCAGAATGCTTAGAATAGTATGGTATTATGCCATTCTGAACACAGCCAATCTGTCATTTGAGTGTGTTATATTTGAAGTGCAGTGCTTATAATTGTATACTGCTTGTTTTGAGTTTTTGAATGGGTCATTGCAAATTTTAAGTTTTGATACTATTTTAGAGAATTGTTCCTTTGTGACCTGGGTTAATTTTAGACCGTGTCCCGATGTGTTCAGGGGCCCTTGGGGAGGCAGTCACTGCAGGGACTCTCCTGTTC
>JAVLUX010000001.1:37411404-37558904 GCA_032164185.1 Moxostoma hubbsi | reverse complement strand
ATTCATGACTCTTGTTCATGGTGGTGGCATAGTGGCTAGAGCGCCACTCTTAGAGTGGTGGTGGCATAGTGGCTAGAGCACAGGGCTGCTAATCAGAAGGTCGCTGGTTTGAACCCTATGGCCACCACCATTGTGCCCTTGAGCAAGACACTTAACTCCAGGTTGCTCCGGGGGGATTGTCCCTGTAATAAGGGCTCTGTAAGTCGTTTTGGATAAAAGCATCTGCCAAATGCATAAATGTAAAATGTTGTTTGTTGGGTGAATCTCAAAACCTGTTAAGAACTTGTCTGGGTCATATTTCAACCCAAAATCAAAAGAAAAGAATAAGAAATTATAGTTTGCTTAAAGAAAATAAAACCTAGTTTAGCGGTCTTTAAGGTTTTTTGCATTGTGACATTATTTCCGTGACAAAAAAACATTCCATTTTCATAATATACTAATTATGTTATTAAATGCTATTAAGTTATTCAATGTATGTATACATCATTGTAGTTTTGCTGTACAGCATTTATTTACTTATTTAAATGTAAAAAAAAATATGTACTTTAAAAAATAAAATAAGAGTACAATGTGACATGAACATTATTTTTGAGTGATTCTCCCTATTGCATTTTAAACATAGAATATAAAGTGTTTTATCCTAAAAATATATATATATATATTTACATATTAGGAGCAATCGTTCTGTGCTGAAGATTAAGTAGAATTCCAGACCATTTTTTTCCAGTTTGAAAAGTGCATACCACATGCTGAATAATCTTGTTGTTAACCGTGACAACTGGAGCATTTTAGTTGTCATAGAAACAAACGCTGACAAACAAGACATGACCCCTGCCCAGCACATAAGTTACATCTTTACACAGTAGTTTATGAGTCCAGATAAGGGGAGATGTTGTATATTTCCAATTGTAGAAAATTAATCTTAACAGTAATGGCTTTTATTTTGATTCAAGTACAAACCTGAAACAAATCTGGTGTTTGTTATTTTCTGGACATTTTCAAATGCTGACTGCAATCATCAAATACATCAGAGCACGTGAAATATTACTGTACTTTTGTTCATCAAAACAGTGGCAATTACTAACACCTCACCCTCTAACATTTGGCTAATTCAGTCGTTTAAGTTTTCCCCAGGGTGTCAATGGGGTTGTTCAGTACCCTAAAGACTACCTGAAGGAGACCTACCTGCTCATTTGGGAGAGAGGCGGAGCCTGTATAGCAGATGAGGTCAGAATAATTTGGTTGTAAATCACATTGTAAATATGATTAAAACCAAATTCTGGCATGGTGGGTGGGTCTGTGGTGCACTTGGTTCAGGTTTTTCTGCATAATTTCCCTAATTTCCTCAATGTCCTTAAGCAAACAGGCAGGATTTGACATCACTCTAGCCAGGTAAATAGATACACCTGTGCTTGGCTTCACCCCCAGTTGCAGTTGAGTGAGCAAGTAAACTCATGGCAATGACCTCACACAATCACTTGTGCTATTTTCAGAGTTGAATACTACTTACTATTGCTATCTTACTATTTATGCCCAATGAATATACAGCAGACATTCCAAATGCAGCCCATTAAGGGGTTTTTATGTCCAACTACAAACACTACTTTTTCTTTTTTTGTTCTAAGGCTCATTAATGAGTTAATCAACTGAAGGCCAGTGATAGCTCAGTGGTTAAGGCTGTGGGTTTCTAACCAAAAGGTTGGGGGTTCAAGCCCCAGCACCATCAAGATACCACTTTTGGGCCCTTGAGCAAGGCACTTGACCCTATCTGCTCCAGAGGCACTGTTTCATGGCTGACCCTGCACTCTGACCCCAGCTTAGTTGGGATATGTGACAAAAACTGCATTTCATTGGCTCTGTACCTGTACTCTGCACAATGACAATAAAGTTGAATCATCTTAATATAAAAATATACAAGTATATGAAAAGTATAAACGCTGCTTGACAACTTCATATATTTACATTTATGTATTGCAATGTGTTGATTGATTTCACTTTCTCATTATTCTCACAGGGAGTCACTTTTGGGGTTTCCAAGGACATGATGTCATTCCTGACATGGTTACCATGGCAAAGGCCATTGCGAATGGCTTTCCAATGGGTGCTTTGGTCACCACAGCAGGTTTGTTACCATTCATTTACTACATGCTATATAATGCTTCTGTATATATTCAAAATGAA
Organism: Moxostoma hubbsi; assembly: GCA_032164185.1. Taxonomy (NCBI): domain Eukaryota; kingdom Metazoa; phylum Chordata; class Actinopteri; order Cypriniformes; family Catostomidae; genus Moxostoma; species Moxostoma hubbsi. The sequence goes on along the minus strand of JAVLUX010000001.1, from coordinate 37,556,723 downwards.
GAAAGAATAATTGTTTGTGTGAAGCATATTTGAGCTTTTAATCCATTTTAGCATGTGTGCATTCATCAGATAAATGAACTGTATTTAAAACCGGAGGTGTTTTTAAAACGACACTGAGTCGTATTCTTATATGTTAAATGATGGACTGCACTATGAACCAAGTGGTGAGATTGAAGCCAAGTTCCAGTATGGCATACAGTTAAACTATTCTTAGAACAAATTTAACCACATATTATGAGTAAAATCACTCTTGTGTTGCTTTTAATAGGCCTAACGTTGTGTTCACCTCACAGTTATACCACTTTGAAAAGCTTAATGGTTGAGTAACAGTTTTTCTTTTTTTTTTTTTTTTACATAGAAAAGCTTTGTGAAAGAAAAAAACAGTTTGACATAAAAGGGACCATTTGCAGACCAGCGTTTACACCTTGCCTGGGTTTAAGCAAGGAATTTGAGCTAATACAAAGAGTTCTATCAAACCTTGCCAAAGTTATTCAGCAGTGCTGCCGGGGTGGTATGAGAGTGGCTTAAAGAAATGTCTTGTTCAAAACAAGCTGAATCGAGAGCATCTATAACATGCCATTAAAAAAACACAATAATTTTGGTCTTCTTTTAGTTTATGAAATCAAAAATTGTGTTAACAGTAATGCACTTACAATGGAAGTCTATGGGGCAAGGCATTCTGAAGGGTTTAAATCCATAAATGTGCAGTTCCTTTTTGTTAATGTCATTAATTAAAATAAAATTAGTAATTTAAACTTAGCTGTGGGACCAATACTACTGTCCTACTGTAGGTAGATAAAATTCTGGTTATGCATAACAGCATAACACTTCTTTCTAATCTCCTCGCAAGAATCACGCGAAAGTTTCCATGTTTACCGTTTTTACATAGTCATGACAGGAGTTGAAAAATTGGATATAACTTTAGACAGATAGGGTTAGTAAGTGATTTTATTACATGCAAAATGTTCAAGTCTTGTGACTGTACTTTTGAAGCAGTGTGCATTTTAGGGTGAAACCTGTAAAGAACATGTCCCGGTCATATTTCAAATGGAGTTGATACGTGACATACAAATAGATATCCATTCCATCTATCATTATAAAAGGATTTTTGAAAATCCTCATCCAGTTATCAAGAGGGACAGGAAAAATCATGAAGAAGTTATGGAAATTCATTGGTCGAAAATGGTTGAAACCCTATAAATGATCGTGTGCTCATTGATATTACAACTTTTCTCCAACCCTATTCTTTATTCTTCGTAATTCATATTTTCAGAGTTTAGCTGAATGTAAGAATGTTGTGTTGCAATAATTGTTCATGAGGTTTGTTCTTAATGAGGTACCATGGAGCCACATTCAGCTCATTCAGCCATTAGGATCAAGCAGTCATGAGTTCATTTTTTTTTTTTCTCAAATCCTTCATCAAACCCACACACTTGAACTCTGAATGCACACAGCAGCACAGCTGCTTGCCCTCCATTTCATTCTCACTTGTTATTTTCATCCTCTGGCTTTTGCAGTTGAAGAGAGGAAAAATTGAGAGAAAGAGAGATGTGAAAAGAAAATGGAGAGCCTTCGCTCATAAAAGACCTATTTTTATATGCAAGGCTTCAAAGGCGTCATTTACGGAAGGGACGTGTCCCTACCACTTTTTGTCTTTACCAGTTTTCACCTCACCATATTTTTTAAATAGCTTTTGTCTCAGTAGCAGGTGGTTCCATGTCAATCGTGTGTGTGTTATGAGTTGTGATGCAGCACTGGAGTTTATTTTTAATGTTATATAGAGTGCTTGCTGTGGTTGTTATCAGTGGCGTTAATGAGTGGAGCTGCTATCAGTGGATTGACGGCGTTGGCGATGTTCACTCGCGCTCAACTTGCTCTGCTGTTGCGCAGCTCGTGCGTTTATATTGCAAAGCAAAGTGCAAAAAGATGGGTCCCTTCTCATGATATATATAGCATGTCAATCGTTACATTTGTGTGGATTAGAAATAACTATTTGTATTAGATGCAACATTTTTACCATGAGACCAATCTTAATGTATTCATTGACTAACAAAATCCCATGCTAAGAGTGTCAGATGTACGGATAAAGTTATCAAATTAAATTGAAATATGAATTGGAGCACTTTAATTGGTCAAGGATAGCTATCAAAACAGTCCAAAAAAAATAAAAAATACATTATCTGCACACAATCTAATCAATATTCATGAGTTTCATCTTCATGTTTGTAACTTCATGACATCACCACTTAAAGGGACAGTTCACCCAAAAATGAAAATTCTCTCATCATTTACTCACCCTCATCCCATCCCAGATGTGTATGACTTTCTTTCTTCTGCACAACTCAAATGAGGATTTATGGGAGAATATTTCAGCTCTTTTGGTCCATACAATGCAAGTGAATGGGTGCCGAAAACACCTTTATGGTGTATGCATTTTAAGTGTGGGTTGCACATGCTGCTTGTTGTTTTAAACTCTGACATCATGTATTCATATTTTGTAGAAATTGCCAGTTCCTTTGCAAAGGGTGTTCATTTCAACACGTTTGCAGGAAAGCCATTAGCATGTGCAATTGCCTCATCAGTTTTAGATGTAAGTGTAGATCATTTTACTCAACAGTTATATTGGTATCAACAACAGTGAATCCATTTTTTTCTGATTTTAAGCGTGCAGAAAGATCAAATTGATTTATTTCAAAATGTATTTATGATAACTGACAAATAATTGACCATTGCATGTTACATGCTCCACTAAGACGATAAAGGAGGACAGGACACAAGAGAACAGTGCTTCTGTGGGCACGTACCTGACTGCCAAACTTCGGGACAAGTACGAGATCATTGGTGACGTTAGAGGAAAAGGTCTTCTGATCAAGGTGGAGATGGTCAAAGACAAGGTGAAACAAGTACAGACTTCATTTTCACCTTTCATTTTATTATTAGTCCTTAGGCAATGATGGATAGGTATAAAAATGATGTGTATTTGTGAATTGCTGTAAGTGATATGGATTAATGATTCGTAAGAGTACAAACCATTTAGTCCATTTAATCTCTCGCATCTGATGCTGTAACTCTCTGGACTCTCTGGAGGGCACTGAACAGAACAAATGGCATTGGATTCTCAAAAATAAAAATAAAAAGTTACACATTTACAATGTCCGGTCAAAAATGTCCACGAACAGCAAAGTGGCCCTACTTGATCAGAATAGGTTTACACTTGGCATGGTGTTTAAAAAATGTCTCATGCACAAGACGCTTAAAGAACAACAGTCAAAAGCACTTGATTTAAAAAATACGATTCAGCCATAAAAATGCCAGAAAATCAATGCCATATGGCTAACGTAGTTGTGTGCAAAATTTAGAGTGTACAAGTTTCATTTTGAGCTCTTTAACACTTTGTTTGGACGCAGTACCTGAAAATGGCCACAAGATGACAGAAAAACCAATTGGTAGAGTGTCCAAAGGACACTTAATCTGAGTAAACAAACATACAAAGTTATGGAAGCAGTGAACCACAAGGTAGAAAAAAAAATGACGGTGAAAAAAATTAATAAATAGTGTCTCAGTTCCTTCCAGAGCCTAAGTCTTAATTTTTTTTTTCTCTCTTCCTAAAAGTTTTTTTTCAACCAATTCAACCAGGCAGCGCTCAACTACATAGGGAGGAGACAAAAGAACATACTGGGTCATATTTCCTATTTTAAATGACTTCACAGGTCCTTAGTTGACATAAAGCATGCTAAAGGACAACCAACACAAAGTGTTAACAATTTTCACATTCACATTGCTTGAAAGGTATGAAAGAACCTTGTAGGGAAATATGTCAAGCGCTTCTTTTGATTGGTTCCCCACTCAATTTAGTAATCGATTCAATTTATGCCAAATGCACTTAAGAATCGCAATACTCAAGAAACCAAGCAAACGTTAAGAACTTTTAATCTCTAAAAAGAGCATAAAGTCAGCATAAACGTAATCTATATGACTCCAGTGGTTAAATCCAAGGCTTCAGAAGGGATATGATAGGTGTGAGTGAGAATCAAATCAATATTTAAGTCCTTTTTTACTATAGATCTCCACTTTCAAATGTTTCTGTTTTTTGGTGATTCGCAGTCTTTGTGCATATCGCCCTTACTGCTCGGAGGCTATTCAAAGGTGGAGATTTATAGTAAAAAAGAACATAAATTATGATCTGATTTTCATCCACACCTATTATATCACCTTAGATATTGATATAACTGCTTAAGCCATATGGATAACTTTTATGCTGGGTTTATGTGATTTTTGAAGAATCAAAGTTCTGGCCACCATTCACTTGCAATGAATGGACCAGCAGAGTGGAGATATTATGTCAAGAATCTTTGTGTTCTGCTGAAGAAAGTTATGTACATTTGGAATGGCATATGGGTGAGTAAATTATGAGAGAATTTTCATTTTTGGGTGAGCTGTCCCTTTAAGATGACTATAAGTCATTGTATACAAAATAGACAGGAAAAGGGTTCCAACTACTTGCATACAAACAAAATCAGATTTTTCACACAATGTATCAATGAATCTCCCAAAACATGTTTTTGTTAGAATCACCCATATAAATGCAGCAATGTTTTTTTTTAAGAAGGAAAGCATCAGGAAATAAACTTTCTAGATTTTTGCAGAATATTATGCAAACAATATAAAGATTAATTCCTGTTTCACCCAAATAAACATGCCAGAAAATGTGCCATCTTTAGCAGCAAGACAATTATTTTCAACCTCCTAAAAACAAGGAGACTTAAAGGTTAGTTCACCCAAAAAAGAAAATTCTGTAATCATTTACACACCCTTATATTGTTCCAAACCCGCATGACAGCCTCAGTCCCCACTGACTCGAGGAAAAAAAAAAAAAAAAAAATATATAATATATATATATATATATATATATATATATATATATATATATATATATATATATACATATATATATTACAATTTCTCCTCTTGTGTTAGAAGAAATGTATGGTTTGGAATGACATTAGGGTGAATAAACAACAATTCATTTGGGGTCACCTAACACATTAAATGCATTGTCTACTCATATGGTATGAATATATTTGGCAACTCCAGAGAAACTGTCTTGCATTCAGTGTGTTATGAAAGACCTGTAAGATTTGCTCTAGTACGGACAGAAACACACACACACACACACACACACACGAATGTGTCTCTCCCTGATTATTTTACAACAGCGTGTCATTAAAATAAGCAGTCAATGTATGGATATATTCATACTGTCGTGGTTTTCATGGAGAAATTAATCAGTTTAGAGGGGCTCAAGTCTTTAACATGAATTACAATGCCCTGGTTATCTGTTCTTCCTTGTTTCCTTCTTTTTCTTGCATGTTTGGGCAGTGTTCCTGGATGAGAGCGCAGTGGCATGGGCCGTGGTCTTCAAGTGATTGAAGTTTGTTAATGAAATTAATACTGACAAGTAACGGCGCAGGTTGACTTCCTTCTTCAAGGAACAGATACAAAAAACAACAACAACATGGGAAAAGTTGCATTTAAAAGCATTTTATCACAATTTATTGACAGTTTTTCATCGGTTACATTTTAGAGAGCACGAAATTAGTATCAGAAATTGTGTCTTATATAAGAAATAATTGACAACTAACCACTGATTTATTGAAAATGAGTCTGCACCCAAGGTGGTAATGTCTTGACATCTCGGTGTGCAGTATTTTGTAATAATTGCATGGCCTAGAATCAATTCAATTGAATTAGAGTTATAAGAAATGACAAAAAACACGAGGCAGTATTATTATAGTTTTGATTTTTTATTTAGCTTTTATTTCTATTTTATATTTAATTTAGTCAAGTTGTCATTATTTTTCAGTTTGTCTGTTATTTGAGATTTCTCAGTGTTTTGTAGTTTCAGTTTAGTTAGATTTATTTTAGTTTTAGTATTTTTTTATAGCTGCCAAAGCTGAGCGTTTACTGGTTTAAAAAGTTTAATGTCATTCAATTCTCAGGGCAGTCTTGTGACCCCTCTGTCTAGTGGTATTTCCATTTTTAATGTGGATTGTTAATTTTATAATATAGGGTGAATATGGGTAAAGTGACAAAGGACATTTAAACTTGATCCATATTTCAGCTCTGTAGGTCCAAACAATGCACCATTAAAAACTTTAAAGCACCAAAAAGCACATAAAAGTAGCATAAAAGTAATAAATAATACTATGGTGGTAAAATCCATGTCTTAAGAAGTGATATGATAGGTGTAGGTGAGAAACAGAAGAAGATTTAAGTCCTTTTATACTCTAAATCTCCACTTTCACTTTCAGATGTGAAAATGAAACTAAACAGGCGCCTCATGTGACTTTATGATGTAAAAGTGAAAGTGAACATGGAGATTTAGAGTATATAAAAAAAGGACTTACATTTTGTTCTGTTACTAACCCACACCTATCATATCACTTCTGATAGACATGGATTTAACTACTGGTGTCCTATGGACTGCTTTTATGTTTCCTATATGTGAATTTTGGAGCTAAAAAGGTCTGATCACCATTCACTTGTATTGTATTGACCTACAGAGCTAACAATATTTTTTTAAAAGAAGAAAGAAAGTCATACACATCTGGGATGACATGAGGGTGAGTAAATGATGAGAGAATTTTCATTTTTTGGTGAACTATCCCTTTAATAGGGAGTCACATTAATGTGAAAAAAAAGAGATTAATTTTTGTCTTGGTGTGTCATCAATTTCGTCTTCATCATCATCGTCCTCCTCGTCTCTATCGTCAGAGTTCTGACTCAGTGACTTGTCTTCCTTCTCCAGCTGTTGCCGTAGCAATGCCTCCATCTCTCTGTGTTTCTTGGATTTCTCTTGGTTTTTCATGCTGAAGAGAGTCAAGACATAGAGGAAAGACTGATTCGTCCATTAGTCCATGCTTCTTATGTAACTCAATCAGTGCAAAGATATGCAGATTGTTTGCTATTATAAAAACATATACATTTATAATACTAAAATATATAGAAAACAGAGAAACCATTGGGTACATTTTTTAAAACGCTTTCAGGAAACATTATGAAACTTTGATTTATACATTTCAGTCACTCACGCTTTATCAGATTTGAAAGATTTGTCACAGGCAAGGCAATACAAGATGTAATAATCTACGCCGCAGCAGCCACCTGAACCGCATCTGAGAAAAGTCAAACAGCGGTTACATACATGTCCTGCCCATTATTCATAGACACTTGTTGTCTGTGACATGTATAATAAAGCTCCTGTGAATCACTGTATTTGGGTATAAATAACACCCAACTCTTCTGGAATTGATATTGGCAGTGAGGCAGCTCGCAATGTTTTGGAACAAAGGCGTTGTTTTTAAATCTTAATAAAAGCTTTGACGGCCCCTCAATCGATTCCCTCTTCAACCCAGAATCCACTCAAGTATGTTTTTGTGTGTGCACTTGGCATCAGATCTCACCTCTCTCATACATGTCAGCTTTTTCATGCCCATCTTCTAATTCCTCCTCTTCACACTCATTCATATCCGAACTCTTGACCGTACTGAGCTTCCGTCTGCTGCAGTACTTTCTCCAGCTTTGACATGGTGGCCCAGCTCTGCTCCTGATAGTCTTCTGCCAGCCTGAACACACAAACACCCAATGAATAAATTAATTTAGGATGGGAGAATGAACATTACCAGAAAAACAAAACAACAACAAATAAATCCACCGCACCACAATGACACAGCTGTCAGTTGCGTAAAGGAATATTACGGGTTCATTACAAGTTTAGCTCAATCGACAGCATTTGTGGCACAGTGTCGATTGCAACAAAACCATTTCAAATCCTTCCTTGAGGTTACAGTGAGGCACTTGCAATGGAAGTGAACGGGGCCATTTTTGGAGGGTATAACAACCAAAATGTGAAACTTTTTTTTTTTTTTTTTTACAGAAGCATTAACATAAATTCTTCTGTGTTTATATTTTCGTCTTGTCAGTGTAAGAAGGCATTCAATCACTTATCCCAAGCATTGCAAAGCTAAATAAGTCATGGCATAACAGCCGAGTTCCTGCTATTTCCATTGTGGCTATTTAAAGGGATGTTTCACCTCAGACACATTTAGGATGACATGAGGGAGGTTAAATGATGAGAGTCTTCTGAAGAACACAAATGAAGGGTTTTAGAAGAATGTTTCAGCTCTGTGGGTCCATACAATGCAAATAAATGAGTGCCAAAAGCACCAAATTGCTTATAAAGGTAGCATAAAAGTAATTTATAAGACTCCAGTGGTTAAACGCATGTGTTCGGACATGATATGATGAATATTTAAGTCATTTTTTTATCATAAATTCTCCTCCCTGCCCATTAAGGTGCGATATGCACAAAGAATGTGAATCACCAAAAACAGAAGGAGGAAAAGAAAGTGAAGGAAAAAGGATTTCAATATTGATCCCACCCAAACCTATCATATCCCTTCAAAAGATATGGATTCAATCAGAGTTGTCTGGAGTACTTTTATGTTGCCCTTATGTGGATTTTGGAGCTCCAAAATGTTGGCATTCATTCACTGGAACAAACAGAGCTGAAATATTCTTCAAACTTCTTTTGTGTTCAGCAGATGAAAGAAAGTCATACACATCTGGGGTGGCATGTCCCTTCATCAACTATCCATTTAAGGCTTCTTGGAGGCTTCATTCTTTAACTAACATGATGAAGAATGGAGAGTTCTGGGAGAAACACTCCAAAATATCCATTAGATAAAGTGCAGGTATGTGCAACTGCAGAAAAGGAAACAAATAAGAGCGGTGAAGAGCCTTTTGAGTTCAGAACTTGGAGACAACGGTCTCTTAAAAAAAATACAAAAATGCTGGTTGCAAAACCAAATGCAAGTTTGGGGTCTGAAAAATGCTTGGAACTGAAAAAGTACTTCTTGTTCAGACAAGTATTTAGAGATGAGAAAGTTTTTGTGTTCAATTTTGCTTGTTATAATCTGTAAAGTCTAAAATGCACTGGACTTCATGATGAACCTTCATGTAAACAAAGCACTTTAAACTTATGTACGCCATTTTTCATGGTACAATGAATTCATATATCTCTAATACACTCAAACCATACTTTCCTACTGTCCCAAGATTCACACTACCTTCTTCGCCAAATGATTTCATGATCTGCCTTTAGATGGTTGACATCAGTTTGACCACTAATCACCCGGAGACTACCTACATACAAGATCCTTCGATTTTAAAAGAATGTTCAGGATTCAATACAAGTTAAGCTCAATCGACAACACTTGATTATAGTACTGATTACCACAAACATTTATTTAGACTCATCCATTCTTTTCTTTAAAAAAGCAAGAATAGAGGTTACAGTGAGGCATTAACAATGAAAGTGAATGGGGGCCAATTTTTGGAGGGTTTAAATGCAGAAATGTGAAGCTTAATATTTTGTAAAAGCACTTGCATGAATTCTTCTGTTAAAACTCATGCATTATTTGAACTGTAAAGTTGTTTAAATAGTAATTTAACAGTCAGTTTAGGGTTTGTTGACATTACATCGTCATGGTAACAAAGTTGTAAAATTGGCTATAACTTTCCACAGAAAAGATTAGGAAGCGATTTTATCACACTAAATTCATGTTTACACGCACATCCGCTATGTCCTGTGTATGGCTACAATTAATGATTATTAACTAATCTAACTATTATTAGAACGATTATTCAACTATTCGGGCGATTATTGCAACAAATAATCATTACCTCTTAAGCGACTATTCAGCTTGTACCTCAAGTTAAAAGGTTGTATTAAACATGATTACTAACAATAGAGGACAAAATCATCTTTTAAAAATACTTCTAAATGACATTCACAGAATTAAGGGGGAACAAATACTTTATCAAGTTTAATTCAGTACAAATTCACTGCAAAAAAATCCTATTGTTTGTTATCAATTGTTTTTGTCTTGTTGTCCATTTAAAAATATCTAAAAATCCTTAAAACATGATACATTTATTTTAGAAGCAACATATACGATGTTAATAATTGCTTTTAGAGAATGTATCTTGAATATAAGTGTATTTTGTATATAAGTGCATTTTTTCACTTGTTCCTACTTCTGCCAGTGCAGTAAAGACAAAATATACTTGAATGGTAGTCAAGATATAGTCTCTAAAATCAAGTCTAAATATCTTATATGCTGCTTCTGAGGTGAATGTATCTTATATATTTATAAGATACATATATATTTCAAAGATCTGAGAATCTTTGAATTTGCATCTCCTTACTTTTGATGAAAACCGTGGCAGATTAGCATTACTTATTGTTGCACCACAAAACACATTTATCAGTGGAGTGCCGCAGGGCTCTGTACTAGGCCTGTTGTTGTTTGTTATCTATGCCACACCACTAAGTTCTATTGATTTCTCTTTACACTGTTCTGCTTTCACAATCCACCTCCTCTGCCCCAAAGAACATAAAGGAAATCTCTGACCTCTACAATGCAGTAAACATTCATCACTGGAAGGGGATTTTTATCAAATTCCTGCAGCTCCTGGCCAGCTGGGACCTTCAATATAAGATTTCACTCTCGGCCAAAGCTTTATAGAAGTTACTACATGTTATGCAATTAAACGGGGATGTTTTGGATAACCAACTGTCTCTTGACCAACTCTTGAGGTAGCAGAATGTCTTAAAATAAATTTAAATAATGAATTATTGATGATTAAATTAATTAATCATCAATAACCCTCCATTCTGTTCATTAAAATCAAATGCTTTGGTGAAAATGTTGCATGAGTGTAGGATGAAGTAGTTAGAGCAAATCTTCTGATTGCTCCGGGTAAATACGGTGTCATTGTCACTCTCCAAATGAGGCAAACTCTTCATTCTCATCTCCTCATATTTACTGTGCTCCATCTCCTCCTTCGCTATGGTCTCAAACAGGTTCCTGTGAAGCCCTACAGAACAGATAGAGAAAATCAATGAAAGTGAGTAACTCACATACTTACAACTTTAACTCGTCATACAATAATTAAAAATAAAATAACAGACAATAGACAAGTCATGTAATGTTAACATGCTTTGCTAACTTTAACGTCTACTGCAATCTAGTGGTAAAGGATGTTATTATGCAATCTTCATATTTAATAGATTTTGTTTTCTTTAAAAAAAAAAGATCTTTAATAATTATAATGCAGATTTATTACAGTAAATTAAGTACATTTTTCCTTTGTTTTAAGAAAATTACATTATAAACAGCAAAATAGCTTTTGCAAAAAATAAGATTCCTCGTACAATGTAGTACCAGTAAATTAAAAAAAAAATTATAACATTCTTTTATGTTTATATGTGAGAGTTTTAACTATAACCTTAACATTGCCTAAAAAGTACCAAATAATTAAATTTTCAGCCAGTAAGTTTTATAGTCTATTTCCCTGTCCCTCTATCTTCTGATAATTTATATTAGTGGATTTTGAATAGTGGTGGTTTTAGATAATTTCACAATAATGCTAAACAGAATCAACATCTGCTTTCTGATTATCTTCCTTAATCTCTAATTTGAAGAGGTTATATCCAACAGATAATATTGTTGTAGGTGGGGACTTTAATGTTGTACCAGATGAGACATCCACCCAAAAGCGATACCTCCCAACCGAACTCCTTAATTACCACTTTTTGCAATATTCTCAAATTGATAGATGTTTGGAGATATCTTAATCCTGATCTCAGACAGTTTTCTTGGATAACACCCAATGCTTACAGATCATTGTCCTTGCTCAAGGGCACAATGGTGGTGGCTGTGGGGATCAAACCAGAGACCTTCTGATTACCAGTCCAGTGCTTTAGCCCACTACAACCACCACCACCACCACCACCACCATTCCAAACCCTAGATTGGATCATACCCTGGAGTGGAATAAACCAAAATAGCAAACCAAGGAAACACTTTAGCAATGACTCAATGTAACACTTCAAGGACTAAACAAAACTAGAGGGTATTTATACACAGAAAACTAATGAGGGAATGGAAGGCAGGTGAGGATGACGATGAGCAGATGGAAGTAATTAGGGCAGTGCATTCTGGGAAATGTAGTGCAGGGGAAAACTTCTCTGTATAACATCCCGGTTAAAGATACAGTGAAATACTTGGGTATTTCAGTAAGCAGATATTTGAAGATTAGTTTGAAAGAACATTTTGAAAATAAGTTACAAAAAGTCAGTAGAATCTTAAATTGCTGGTTGCAGAGAGATATTGACATGTTTGGGAGAATTTTGCTTACCAAAATTGAATATTTATCAAGATTGATTTATCCCGCTCTTGCTTCAGCTGTTATAAAAATAAGTAATCAGAAAATGTATAACTGTATTTGGGGGCACAAAACCCATTATATTAAAAAATCTGATATTATCAAATCTTACGAACAAGGTGGTTTGAATTTGATTGAATTCGAGAATATGAATATCATGTTAAAACTTAAGTGGCTGCAAATGTTTATATGTAATGTTGTTAGATTTTGGTTTGCAGTTCCTTCAGCTTTGTTTTGAAATGTGGGTGGAATTTGCTTTCTTCTCAAGTGTGACTATGATTTCTCCAAACTCCCAGTGAAACTATCAGCTTTCCATCAACAAGTCTTATTATTTCTGAAATTGGCACACACTTACAATACTTTTTACACCCCACAATACTCCTATCTAGAATAACAAATATATTTTATATAGAAACAAATCTCTATTTTATGAAGATTGGTTAAGCACAAATAGCTGGTCTGTGATGGACTTAATGGAAGTTAATGGTAATACATTAGATTACAAAGCTATGGATTAAAACACAGATTTGACTGTCATCCAAAACAATTCTTCACTGTTATTAATGCAATACCTTCTTGTATAAAAATTATAATGAGATGTACCCTTTCTTATACAAAATTACTGCAGATCTTCTATCTTTTTATGTTGGTGATATTGAATTTAAGAACAAATTCATAAGACAGGTTATAATCAAAACTTGCCATCCTTATCACATTTTAAGAAATAAATTAATCATACATTTTATAAAAATGCGGTTAAATATTTTAGAACAGCCTATTTAAGATTTCCTCTTCCCCCAAAGTGAAAGAAACACACTTCAAAATATTAAATTAAATATATATTTCTAATAAACTTCTAAATCTAAAATTAAATCTTAAAAATGTGCCTTGTCCTTTCTGTAATTGCTCTTATAAAGATACAGAACATTCATGCAATTTCTCTAGTGCCTTTTGGAGAGCATTACAGGATTGGATGATATAAAAAGATGCGGTTGCTGATGGTTTCTCTTTCATCTTACAAAATATAATATATGGGATAACAAAAGACTGTCATGTTTTCTTTTATTTGATTAGTAACATTATATATATTGGCAAAATATTTTATACATAAATGTAGATTCTTTAAATCCCCTTCTCTGTTTATTATATTCAGAAATTAATTAAAACTCTTTTCAGAAGCCCTTACAAAAATTAAAAGTCAAAATGTAACAAAACTGTTTGATCTCCTTGTACTATATAATTGTAGAGCGGAGGAGGGCGGGGCGGGGCTGGAACTATGCACGCCCGGTTCCCAATCAACCTGATGGGGCGCACGAGGGATAAAGGCGGCCGGTGACGACAGTTCAAGAGAGAGAGAATTATGGGCAGCTGCCCTGTATGTCTTTGTGTATGTCTTTTTATTTAATTCAATATTATTTGTGTTGTTTGGCTGGTTCTCGCCTCCTCCTTTCCCTTTAACCCCCTTACACTGGTGTCGAAACCCGGGAGGGAGGAGGATGCCCGTCATAGAGTCCTCGACACTGCCGTCCACCCAAGGGAGTGCCGCTGCCATCCGCCGGGGGATGGAGTAGCCTGACCGCCCGGATGCGGGGAACGGCCGCCGTCTGCGAGGCGAGGAGGTACAGGACTCCCCGACCACCTGGAGCGATGGTGTCACTGCCAGGGTCGGAGGAGTGTCCCTACGTGCCATCAGAAAAGCGGAAGGGTGTTCTGTCCACTGGGATCGGAGGTTTGACTCTGGTCCGCCCGGGGAGGAGCGGCTGTCGTCCGCCTGAGGGTAGGCTTGCGTCACCCCTTGGGAATACATTAACTTATGTTACAGTATTGTGACGAGAAGGAGGGATGCCCGTCATAGAGTCCTCGACACTGCCGTCCACGCAAGAGAGCACCGCTGCCATCTGCCGCGGGATGGAGTAGCCTGACCGCCCGGATGCGGGGAACGGCCGCCGTCCACGAGGAGGGACAGGACTCCCTGACCACCTGGAGTGATGGTGTCACTGCCAGGGTCGGAGGAGTGTCCCTACGTGCCATCAGAAAAGCGGAAGGGTCTTCTGTCCACTGGGATCGGAGGATTGACTCCGGTCTGCCCAGGGAGGAGAGGCTGTCCTCCGCCTGAGGGTAGGCTTGCGTCACCCTGTGGGGATTCATTAACTTATGTTACAGTACTGTGACGAGTAGGAGGGCATGGCTGGGCCAGAGGACGTACGCCAGGCCCTGAATTGATCCAATAAGCAGGGAGGGGGATGAAAATGAGCCGGCGGTGCCAGGTCGAAAGAGAGACACATGTGACGGCTGTGTGTGAGTGTGTCTGTGTGTTTCAGTTGATTTATGTCATTAAAAGTTATGGACCAGGCGACGGCGTGTTTCTCTCTCTCTGTCTCTCCCCCTCACTCTTTCCCTCCCTTTATATCTCCCAGGGCTCCAGAGATGCGGGGAAGACCTGCTGGCAGAAGGAAGGCCGGAAGGGCAACAACTCCCCTCCAGGGAGGGAGAGGAGTATGTCATCCAGACCTTTCCTCGGTCTGAGTCAGGCAGTGGAGGAGTGTGACGAGGAGGAGGGCATGGCCAGGCCGTGAGGATGCACACCTGGCCCTAAATTATTCTAATCAGCCAGGAGGGGATAAAGACAAGCCGGTGCTGCCAGTTTGAAAGAGAGAGACACACACACACGTGGCTGCTGTGTGTGTGGGTGTGTCTGTGTGTTTCATTTGATTTAAATTGATTTATGTCATTAAAGGTTTTGTTGACTACTCAGTCAGTTCACGCCTCCTCCATGCCCATCCTTACCCGTTACAGGTATATTTAAAGCAGTCAGAAAAATCGTCACTGCATTACATTTATTTCTGTCTGATATTGCCAAAAATGTTCTATTTAGGAGAGTAATTTGCATATGTTATTCAATCCTTTTAATTATCTGGGTTTAATTATCTACATTTAAAATGGATTCTGACAATCCTTTTAGTAACTTTGGTGGCTTTAATTTGGAAAGAGGTGGAGGGGTAATGTTATTAAGTGGCCTGTGTACCCCTGGATATTCAAACAGTACTTAGTACTTTAAGTCTATATGATACAAGTTTATGGTCCAAGTCAAGTTTGCTGAGGGACAGATTGACCCTCTAATTTTAGAAAAAAATCAAATAAATGTTATTCAGCAATTTAGTAGGTTTGTAAATCAGGCCTATGTGCATAATTATATTTGTTACATTGCTGCATTGACTTTAATACTTGATTATAAAATCCAATAGAAAAAGACAAGCTATATTTATGTCTGAGAAAGCCAGCATGAGACTTGTGTTATTTAGAATTATTTGTAGCTTTTCATAATTAATACAAAAAACAGTTTATTCAATAGTGTTCCATTAAATTAGATTGGTGTGTTGTTAACCTTTGAAACAATGCAAACAGCTATTCATTCCAAGCAGGAGTGGCTTGTACTTTTTCTAAGCTTCCTAAGAGTTTGCATACAATGGACAAATGCCAACTATTTTAATCGTAGGGGGACATACAGCCTGCTGCCATAACGAGGATCTGTGTGAATAAAGGGGATTTTCAGTTCCAAATTATTTTATTCTGCATTATTTTGTTGAGTGTTAAACAGAACCTTTCAAAATCTGAGCATCATGAACTCGATGAGGGAAATTAATCTGGATACATACAGTTTGTCTCTACTTACGGCAAAAGAAGATATCCTGAATTCACGTTCCTCAACAAACTGGTATGATTTTTTATTCGTTGTTAAATTAGATTATGAAATCTGTGAATCATTCATGGTAAAAAACCATATACAACTTTCATATGGCACTACACAGTAAATGTTATTTAAAGACATGTGACTGTGTGTTCAATTTAAGTTTAAATAAAATTAAGCATTTAAAGGTGCGCTCAGACATTTTTGAGACATGTATTGTAATTTTGCAATATATATAGGAAATCATGACCGCTCACATTAAAAGGAAGATTCCAGTCATATCAGTCACCTTATAAAAGTTGTTTTATTCTACATGGAGGGGGTCCGCACACGGGGGCTGCATTGTTAGAATCACACAACCATCCGAAAACTCGCTTTATCTGAGTAACCATGTTATTTGACACTTTAACTCATTGATTAAAGTAATCTTGGCTGACTGTGAATCCTACAGTTTAACAATGACATCTGAAATTGAATGCTATTGATTTTAAATGATTCTCATTCAAGCCGCTAAGTGTCAGTGTAAGTCAAAGATAACACAAACACAAAAGTGCAACTTTATACTGACTATAGGTGCCGTTCAAACCGAATGTGTCCTTGTGTTAAAAAAAAAAGCACACCGGGCGCCACGAACGCAAGCGTCTCCAGACGCGTTTTTAACAACTGAAGTTGTAATCAACTTGACAATTCGTCTTTTTTCGTGCAGTTTTGAAAAAGCACGTACGGATGCAAAAAAGCCTTCGGTGCGAATGAAGCACATCATATTTAAGTGTACATTACGCGATCACACTTGAAATAGTTAAGAAGTACGAGCTTTAAGGTGAATATTGATTATAATAAACATATAATACATCAATATATCATTTCGACTGCATCACAGTCTGTTTGGTTTAACGAGAAAAAAAAGATGATAGCAGAGGATGGTTTCGATCCATCGACCTCTGGGTTATGGGCCCAGCACGCTTCCGCTGCGCCACTCTGCTACATGAGATTTTACCTACAGCACGTCCTTTCTAAACTACACAACAATTCTCACAAAAGATTTAAAGACGTAATACAAACGTATTTTCAAATATCCTAATATTTGGAAACAGTATACAAAACCCCATGTTGTTCGTTCAATCATTCATTAAGGCATGTGCTTGTATGCAACGGGCAAATTATTTTCTAATTGACATGCACGCAGAAACCAACGCCAGTCAACAAATAGTCAATTACAGCGAAGATAATGAATGTTGTATGAAGCATCAGGCTATAACTTTTAATAATGTACTGACGTACAAATGTATGAGCACAAATACACAAAAAAACATTTGTTCCTCACTTAACATATGTATAAAATCCATGGAATTTAGCATTGAATATCGCATTAATACGGAAGCTCAAAGAGGCCTTGCGTTATTATTATTTTTCTGTCTAGTTTTCTCGTGATCTCGACATAACTAAGGTTGTTTTCTCGTGATCTCGACATAACATCAAGTTGTTTTTGCCTTTAATTTTCTCAAAAACACTACAGTTTTAATTGACCTACAGGATTTACAATTCAAAGTTTATTACAAGGTATGAAAGACAATGAGAGATCCTTGGCAGAAAAGTTAAATGCATTATATGTAATTGTAAAGTTATGTTAATTCATTACACTTTGGTTATAAAATATTCACCTGCCCAATCCAATAATCTTCTAAACCAGTCACCTTTCACATAGGCTAAATCAAACATATTAATAAACACATTGATTTTTCATCAATATAGAAAGACTCGCTTTCTTCCGCACTCAACAGGAGTCAAGAAGCACGTCAATGGCGTTAAATGTTGGACAGCGCAAGCGCATAAACACGGCGAGCAAGTGAATTACAACAGTGTGAGCTATGACGTATTCGGTCATCCATTATGCAACAGTCCGTTTAGCTGTTGCCTCCAAATAGCCTTATTGAAAACAACTTTTTGTTTATGTCGAGATCACGAAAAAATTAAGACATGATCACGAGAAAACAACTTTTTGTTATGCCGAGATCACGAGAAATTCAAGTAATGATCACGAGAAAAAAACCTTTGTTATGTCGAGATCACTAGAAAACTAGACAGAAAAATAATAATAACGCAAGGCCTTTTTGAGCTTCCGTAGTCAGAAGTTTACATAAACTTAGGTTTAAGTCATTAAATTAAACCAAAACACTCTACAGATTTCATATTAGCAAACTATAGTTTTGGCAAACTCGTTTAGGACATCTACTTTGTGCATGACAAGAAGTAATATTTCCAACAATTGTTTACAGACAGATTGTTTAACTTTTAATTGACTATATCACAATTCCAGTGGGTCAGAAGTTTACATACACTAAGTTAACTGTGCCTTTAATTTAAGTAATTAGCCAATTAGCTTCAGATAGGAGGTGAACTGAATTGGAGGTGTACTTGTGGATGTATTTTAAGGCATACCTTCAAACTAAATGCATCTTTGCTTGACATCATGGGAAAATCAAAAGAAAACAGCCAAGACCTCAGAAAAAAATGTGTGGACCTCCACAAGTCTGGTTCATCCTTCGGAGCAATTTCCAAATGCCTGAAGGTATCATGTTCATCTGTACAAACAATGGTACGCAAGTATAAACACAATGGGACCACGCAGCCATCATACCACTCAAGAAGGAGACGCATTCTGTCTCCTAGAGATGAACGTAGTTTGGTGCGAAAAGTCCAAATCAATCCCAGAACAACAGCAAAGGACCTTGTGAAGATGCTGGAGGAAACAGGTAGACAAGTATCTATATCCACAGTAAAACAAGTCATATATTAAATAACCTGAAAGGCTGCTCCTGGATGCTTGATGGAAATGGTTGCTGGCTGAGGGGACCTGCGGTGCCGTGGACATTGTCGACCTGGTGGTACTGGACCAGTTCATCGCCAAGCTCATGGCATGGCGGAGTGGGTACAGTGCCACCACCCGGCATCGCTGGAAGAGGCCGTCCAGCTGGCAGAGGACTACATGGCGGTTTTTCCGGGAGGCAACGAAGCAGTCTCTTTTTCCCTCTCTTTTTCTCTCTCTCTCCCACATCTCAAACCCCTCCCCCTCTCACCCTTCCCATCCTGTTCTCCCACCCAAATCTTTTCCCCGAACTAGGGGGTCTTTCCCCATGTATCCCTCTTCTCCTGTCTCTCTCCGCTCTCCTACCCAGGTTGGCGGGACCACCCCCACGAGTGTGGTAGTGAGGCCTGGGCCGGTTTGCTGGGAAGCCGGGCTTTTCAGTGCTCGGCAATGGATGTGCCAGCTCGCTCCACCGCATGAAGGATACCAATGCACGGATCACCTGTATGTAACTGGCACTTCAGCTGTTCAAGTTTGAGGTGATCCACAGACCAGGAGTGCAGATGGTCGTGGCAGACTTCCTCTCTATAAGGGAGGTGGCAGGCCGGTTGTTGCCCTGGCCAGAGTCGGGCGGTGGGGATTTGTGGTGATGGGGGCATGGTCGTGTGTATGTCTGCAGGAGATAGAGAGCGTTAAGGCTAGTCACCTGGGTTGTAATTATCTCTAACACCTGTCTCTTGTTATAGTGATAGCGGAGGGAGACTTAAAGGCCACCAGCTCACCAGGACGCTGACTGAATGTTGTGATTCTGAGTGTTCAAAGAAAATATTATTTTGTTATCTGATTGAGTGAATAGACTGCATTAAGGCACCCCAGAACCGGTGGCAGAAAGAAATAAAAATCGTGCCTGCACTGCTTTTTTGCCTCCTGACTCCTCCATTGCCCAAAATAACTTGTTACAGAGGCCTACAAACCTGACTCAGTTACACCAGTTCACTCCGGAGGAATGGGCCAAAATTCCAGAAACTTATTGTGAGAAGCTTGTGGAAGGCTACCCAAAATTGGGAATGTGATGAAAGAAATAAAAGCTGAAATAAATAATTCTCTCTACTATAATTCTGACATTTCACATTATTAAAATAAATTAGCGATCCTAACTGACCTAAGACAGGGAATGTTTTCTACAATTAAATGCCAGGAATTTTGAAGAACAGTTTAAATGTAATTGGCTGAGGTGTTTGTAAACTTCTGACTTCAACTGGACAAGTAACACTCTAATCAAGTGGTTTGGCTCGACTATGCAATATCTCTCAAACAATGATAACACCAGCAACAATGACCATTGTCATCATGACCTCAGGATGTGGGAAAATAAATCTTTTGTTTTTACAGGTGAGAGCAGATTGCAGAAAACTCAATTGATCTAAGCAGTACCTTGCATATACAAACTATTTTTTAAATGCACACACATTCATAAGGACGTTGCCTTCTAATCCTAGTGTGTGGCTTAATGGTCTTTGCATTAAATTCAAACAGAGCAACTATATTTAAACAAACACCTTGTCCTATCTATTAAATGTTGACATTTAACTTCTCGTGCTGTGGAAATGAACGAAGCCTCAGTGATGCCTCAATAATGGCTTGTAAATAATAATGGCAATCAGAAATTGCAGAAATTACAGAGACTTAAAAGATTTGAAAATGTCAGAAAACTTGAGTTGTATTTAAGACACATTTATCTTTTTCTAAATTGAGTTATCCATTATAAAGAAATAGCATTTACCTTTATTACCCCCTTTGGCTGTTTCCAATTGTGTCTGTCTGCAGGGCTTTGTTTGCCTATGATGATATACCGAACAGACTCCTACTGGCTGACTCTGGAGGTAAGAGAACAAAAAGAACATGCATTATAAATAATGCTTTTTATATTTGTGGGCTTGTTTTTATGCACTTTTTTCCATAGTAGGTGGAGTGGAAGAGTTGAAGAGTAAATTCCACCCTAGAAGAACACTTTATGGGATGTGCAGAGCGGGCAAATCTCAACCCTGCATTGTTATGATATTATGGGTTAGCTTTTATGCAGATAATATGCAGTTCATTGTTTAGTAGTAGTATTAGCACACTCAAATTTTGTGTGTTGATTTTCAGGTAGGTAAAGAGGTGGATGAGTTCCGCAAAGCTGAGTGTGCCAGTCATTTGCCAGCAATTAGGGCATTCTTTAAGGTAAATCACGTCCTAGAGAGATTTTATGACAATACAGACAGAACTCTGGTTTACTGTGTACAAAAACCTACACAACCTGTGCATTTGATAAGATAAATAAATAGCTATGTTTCATTTATATGTCACTGCTGATGCTATAAATGCCATTCAAGCTGTTAAACTGTTACATGTGATAAGAATCAGCATAATACTCATTATTGTTTTGCATAACTGACTTAAAGGATATGAAATGTGATTTTTATAATTAAATTAGTTTTTTTTTCAACTTTGTTTCCGATCCTTCAGGAAGTCAGTATCTTTCTTCCTGCACACAATGTGGATGAAATCACAGAAGAGAGGATTTGCACACTGGCCTGTAAGGCTGCAATGATGATGCAGGAGCTGAGAGTGAGACATGGCCTCAGGCGGGAAGACGGAGAGGAGGTTGTGGTATTGAAATCTCACAATTAGTTTTCTTGCCACAAGGGATCAGGCTTTAGTAACTTTGAATTATTTTGACACTTATAGCCAGGCAGTTTTAATAAACTCTTTTCAAATCAAGAAAATGGTAAACAAATAATTTCCTTCTGCCCATCCAAATAGCTGTGTACAATATCATAATACATAATATATAATTTAACCTCTTATACTCTTATATAGCTGGATTTTTTTGGGCTGCCGCTTGAAAATGTTTACACTCAAATGTAAAAGCTCCCTGTAAACGCATACAGTGGACTAATTTCATAAAAATTGTCCCTGTGATGAGAAAGAGGGCATGGCTGGGCCGTGAGGGTGCACATCTGAATCAGATGATCAGCGAGATAAAGGGGGGCCAGAGACCCCAGTTCAAGAGAGAGAGAGACGCACATGGCCGTGCTGCATGTTTTATGTTGTTTTAAGTTCATTTATATCATAAAATTTTTACGTTGACCATTCAGCCGGTTAACCCCCTATATTTCAAGAAATGATTGCAATAATTAACAAATTTTATGATAAAATTTTATATTCATCTTTTTTTATGTCTAAAGTTTCAAAGCATGCCATTTCAGATCTGTTCAGTTCTAAAAATGTTGCAAAGTTCTGCTTTAATTCTCTCCCTGTTTCTCCAGAAAGATACTGTATAATTGGCATGACACATCAAGCAGCGAAAGTAGTGTCCTGCAGTGTGACATTTGTAATGGCATTATTCTCATTATTGTCTAATTGTTGAACAGAGTTTTTCTCATATTAATTGAGAGACTACATGGATTATTTTTACTTTTAAAACACAGCAGGACTATGTACATGATTTGCAATAAGGCTAAAGTGTGATTACATTTGCTAGTAAACAGTTAAAGAATCTAAAAGTATACACTTTCTTTTAAAGGTGCACTTGGTAATATTTTCTCTGTTAAAAAGATTTACACCTCAAGAAAGGAATTGCAATTTTGAAACATATATATATAAAATGATGACCACTCAAATGAGATGAGGACTCTAGTCATGTCAGTATCCTTATAAAAATGGGAGGAGCGCCCTCATGGGGGTTGCCATTTTTGTATCACATGACCATCTGAATACTACTTGCTTAATCTCATTAACATTCTGTTTCTTCTTTTACACTTTCGCTCTTGGATTAAATAAATCATGACTGATTGTGAATTGTGAATTTCTACAATGGCATCTGTAATTGAAAACTATTGATTTTCGACGATGCTGCATCCACACCACTAGGTGTCACTGTAAGTCCAAGATGACGCAAACAAACAGTTACTGTTAAAGGGTGCACCTTCAACCTAAAAAACATTACCGTCCATGTTATATCAACTAAGTGATTGTTAAGAATGTGAGAAACACTCTTCACTATTTCAGGGCACAAATTACAGGAGAACAATTGCAACAGCTGAGATTCTGAGAATCCAGAGAGATTCCTTCTGGGTACAAGCAGAGGTACGCAGTGAGTTTTAGTGTTTCTTTTCACCTTCTCCTATGCATACAAGCAGAGGTATGCAGAGAGTTGTATAAAGGCTGTTTGTTTTTCTATTTATGGTTTAAAAGGAAAGTTCACCCAAAAATGAAATCAACATTTTTGGAGCCTAAGTCACCATACAATTTCATTGCATCTTTTTATTCCACACAATGGTATATGATTACAGAATTTTCATTTTTGGGTGTATTATCCCTATGAATTTCGATATCATCAGCCTATGGATCATGACATGTCAAGATTGATTGGTTGGGTCTGATGAGTGATGATGAGATCTGCCTTTTCTTAATGTATTTTACAGAGAGATGAGGAGGAACGAAAAAATGAGGAACAGCGGAGGGCAGCAGAGGACAGGAGACAAAGGGGGAGAGAGAGACTGCATCAGGAAAAGAGAGAGGCGATGGAGAGAGAAAGGAAAATAAATGAAAAAGATCAGAAAATTCAGGAGCAGAGGTCAATCAAACAATCGCAAGCATCATACACAAAAAATATTGAAAAACCTACGTGAAAAATTCCAATAAAGTCAAAGTTGAACTCTTACTATTAATATTTACTTATAGGAAAATACAGGCTCAAATGAAGACAGAGGCACACAGACAAGAGAGAATAAAATGGGTATGTATGATGTGCACGCACTGTATATGTACAGTATATGCACTGTTGGATAAGTAATTCATTACTAACTACTAATTACATCTTTTAAAGTGTAATTAGATTACTGTACTAATTACTCTTTCTGATAAGTAATTGCATGACTTATTACTAATTACTTTCTAAAACACTTATCAACCTCGACCAAATGAAAAACACAAGGATAGACATGAAACTGTTCTTTTAATTCTTTCAAATAAATCATATAAAATCAAATAAATTATTCATGAACTGGCCAAAGAATTTAAGGGGGCAGCGTTAAATTAGAAAACATACATTTTAACATTAGACATTACATTTCTAATCACTAAATTCACTATTGTTTTATATAGAATTGTTCTAGAGTCAATACAGTATTTAACACAATTACATCAGAAGTAACTGTAATTAAATTACTGAAAAATTAAGAGTAATTCAATGACAAATTAATTTAATTACAGTAATTAAATACTTAGTAATGCATTACACCCAACACTGAGTATATGTATGTGTTCTTAATCTATATTATACTGTATATATGTCAGGAGCACCAGGAAACACAGCGTGAAGAAAAGGAAATGAAAGCTCGATTTTCACGCTCTAACTCAGAGGAGAAAGCTGCCGTGAGTTCTGTCAATCAAACTTGAATAACAATAAACTCCACCCCTAAATACGCATAAGTAAAACCAGGCAACTGACCAGGGCTGCATTTCCCAAAAGCAGTGCAAGCTTAAGATGATCGTAGAGACCATTGGCAACAATGGTTTCTACAATCTACTTTACGATGCTTTTGGTAAACGCAGCCCAGGATCAGCTAAGACCAGCCTACTAGATTAGGCTGGTTTTGGCTGTTTTTTTTTTTTGTTATTTTTTTTTTTTTATTGTTTTTTGATGTTTAGTTTTATTTAGTTATTTATTTTCAGCAGGGTAATAATAGTAATAATAATAATTAGGCTACTTCATTTTCATAGAGACAAAAATACATATTTTAAATATTATAAATAATTCAAAATACATTTTCAGTGCTGTTTATAAAAAAATATGGCCTGTAAATGTTCTCAAGTCACACACGATGTAGAATGACACATCTGTGTAATATTCTACGTATGTAGCCACCAAAACAAAAATATGAGGAACACATTTTTTTTGAGTCTTCATGTTTTTGGGACAGGTGCAGTTGCACAGAGGGCCGGTATTTGATGCTGTCACTCAACAATAACAATAATAATAATAATAACAGCCCTGTTAAAAAAAAAGAAGCTAAAACCAGCATTATGGCTGGAGCGTGTGCGATCACCTGTTGCCACTCCCAAGCAGAGATGCTTTCAACTTTTGGAAGATCAGCTTTCTCAGTGGAAAAATAGTTTCCAAGCAGGGGAATTTCTCCCTATTTCGAGGAAGCCGGTGCACAAGCGTCGATCACTATAGAAACAGCAATACAATTTTTTTAGCTGGTCAGCTAGTTTAGCTGGGAGGCCAGCTGGTCTCTCTGCCTGATCAGATAAAAATAGTTCAATACTCTTCTAAAGCCAGCAAACTGACCAGCCTGAGCCAACTGACTAGACTGGGTGACCATCTTAAATCATCAAACCAGCTTAGGCTGTGTTTTTTTTTTCAGCAGGGTAATAATAATAATAATTTCATTGTTGCAGTGAAAAAAAAATATTCATAAAAATAATGCAAAATGTAATTTCATGGCTCTTTAGAAAAAAAAAATATGGCTGTAAATGTTCTCAATTTACACACTGTAATTTCCTCAAATACTGTAAATTTTTATCCCCTCTCTGGGACTGAAATGTGCACTCAGCCTATTTCCTTCAGTGATGTAATACATTTAATGGCCAGCAGGAGGAAGCAGCTGTTGTGTCTCAGTGTGTTACAAACCACAGAGAGTTCTTTAGACAGCTGTCCTCCTCATCAGGTGTCCAGTCAGGTTCCCATCCCGGCTCACCATACCCAGGTATGGGGAATTTAAACCCATAGATTCAGTATTACCTATTTTCAATTGGTGGATAAGGGGCATGTGTGAACTCGCACACAATTGATTGTTTATTCAAAGTCTCTCTCTCCCTCTCTTTCTCTTTTTTTTCTTATGGTTTTCCAAGCAGCCAGGAGTCCCTATAGACGACTGCATCGCAGTCAGACAGACAATATCTTCATTTTCTATGAATCTTCATCGTCCACACCCACATTGCCCTGCAGATCAACAGTGGCATCCCCTTACTTTCCATCGACTCCAAAATCCCAGAGCCCAACACTTGTTTACCCTAGTCCAACAATGGACTCTCCAAGTCTCTCAGAGCAGAATTTTCCCACAGATCGTTCAATGGTTTCTTCAAAAAGCCAGATCCACCCATCTTCACTAAAGCTGATGGAGTCTTCCTATGTATCCACTCCACAGCTCCAAACCCTACCAACATCTTTAACTAATGCAACAGCATCTGGAATAAAAACCCCTATGACTGCCATGTTAGATAGTTTTGTACTTTACCCACCACCACCAAATATTGACCTGCTGCAACTAGATAACCAGTGCACAAATGAACCGGTTGAATTTCCTTCACCTCCCTTTGCTCTTGAAAATTCACCAGAACCATTCATAGACCTGCCTGAGGTGCAAACTTCTATACAAACCCAACCTGATATCATTCTGACTCCACAGGCCATCTTAGATCCATCTGTCTTCTCCTCAGATCTTCTTACTTCCTCTCTTCCTCAGTCATCTCCTTCACTGGATGCATTTGTCTTGGTTCCTCAGCCCCCATCTAGACCATTTCCTGCCTTACCCGTTGCCCCGCGATTGCTAAAAGACCTGGAACCAGGGAGAGAATACACTGCCCGGGCCTCTGTTATTTCCATGGTTGAGGAGGAGGAGGAGGATGTGGAGGAAGAGAGTGAGGAGAAGGTTGGAGAGAGGAATGAGGAGAGAAGGATTAATGAGATAATAGATGAGGGAAATGAAGATACTGAGGAGAAACTTGGAGTGAGAGGGTGTCAGGAAAAAGGGAAGGGAAGTGGAAAAGGTAAAGTTGACGTGATTGAAAGGGGAGATTATAGGAATGGAGGACAGGAGGAACAAGACAGAAAGATTACAGAAAAGCATGAGAGTAAAAAACAACCAGATGGGAAAATTATGGAAGAATGTAAGAGTGAAAAACTACAAGATGGGAAAATGATGGAAGAACGTGAGAGTGAAAAAGAACAAGATGGAAGGATTATAGCAGTACATGAGAGTAAAGATCTACAAGACATAAAAATTATGGAAGAAAATAGAAGTGAAGAAGAACAAGCTTGGAAGATGATGGGAGAACATGATAGTGAAAAAGATGAAGATTGGAAAAGTATGAAAATATTAAAGAATGAAAAAGAACAAGATGTGGAAATTACAAAAGTATCTGAAATTGAAAATGATCAAGATGGACAAAGTATGGAAGAATTTGAGAATGAAAAAACACAAGATGGGAATAGTATGGAAGAATGTAAGAGTGATGCAGAAAAAGATGGGAAGATTTTGGAACAACACGAGATTGAAAAACTACAAGACGGGAAGATTATGGAACAATTTGAGAGTGAAAAAGTACAAAATGGGAAAAGAATGGAAGAACTTGAGAATGAAAATGAAAAAGAACAAGAAGGGAGCATCATGGAAAACCGTGAGAGTCAAAAAGACAGTAAGGAGAGAGGGAACAGCCAGGAGGAAAACGGCCAGACTTTGATGAACCTGGAGAGCGAAGAAAAGCCAAAGGTGGATGTAGACAGGACAAGAAATTTGATTATGTTAAAGAAAGAGCCACAAAGAGAGATTATAGTGAGGAACGAGGCAGTAGATGAAGAGAATATTGAGGAGATTAAGAATGATAAAAGAAACATATCATTAATCAAGACAGAGGACAATGTGGAGGCTATTATTTTGGAGGAACATCCCTCCATTGCAGACAAAGACATTGATGAATCCTTTGCTGAGACACTTTTCTCACAACATGCATCACCCTTCCGAGAATCCCATTCTAAGGAACCATCTCAATACAGTCAAACATCTCTACCCAAAAGAATATCAACCAATCGAGATGAAAATGAGCCTCTGATGAGCTTTACAGATAACTCGTATCTGATCACAGACATGCGAATAAGCTTACCAACAATTCACGACAAATCAGATTTGTCCAATTTGAGCATTCAAAGTGATTCCCAACCAGATGATATTAGAGAAGAAGAGTTTGAACATGATTCTAATCTCACTAATATATTTTCAACTGTGACGTCATGCTCATGCCCTTCTTCAAAGTCATCAAAGAACAGCCCAGACTTTGAGAACAGTGCCACTTTAACTCAACCGACAACAGAAAAGGGTTTTAACTCAGAAGTCATCACACATATGAAGGTCACAGTGGAGGATATGAAGAAAAAAGAGGAATATGAAGAGAGAGATGGAAAGATTTGCAAAAAAGAAGCAAAAATTGTGGATGGTGAATTTGTTTTGGCTGAGGGATTCAATCCTGAGCAAATGGCATCACATATATCTGAGAGTCAAGCCACTACTGGACAATCAGACGAGGAGGAAGGGCTTGCAACTGTCAGATATTTCCTCAAATACCCAGGTAATATGAACTAAAACTAAAACTAACTTAAAGATTTTTCTCTACATTAGAAGAGAATTTGTCTTGTCTTAAATAGACAAAACCTACCTCCCTACCCTAAACCTAACCAACAGTGTCATAAAAGAAAATGTGAGATGAAAAACACAATTGCTGAAGCAACCATGTCCTTTTGTGGTGCTTCTGAGATACTTTCGGCACACCCGTCAACTTGCATGCACTTCAGGACTTGTACTCTGGTCCATTTCATCACAATGCAATGCTCTATGCAATGCTGTAGTTGAGCTAATGCACAATTTGATCGCAAAAATGTAATTGGCTATGTAATGAAATTTTAAAATGTATCACTTTATAAGTCATGCACTATAGTAAAATGTTTATATGTCTAAAAGGGATAGTTCACCCTAAAATGAAAATTCATGCCATCCCAGATGTGTATGACTTGCTTTGATCTGCTGAACTCAAATTGAGATTTTTAGAAGAATTTCTGAGCTCTTTTGATCCATACAATGCAAGTGAATGGGTGCCAACATTTTTAAGTTCCAAAAATAACAAGTCTGCAGAAAAGTAATCCATACGACTCCAGTGGATAAATCAATGTCTTTAGAAAATATATGATAGGAGTGGGTGAGAAACAGATCAACATTTAAGTCCATTTACTGCTGTTTTACTCATGATTTGTGTGAAAGTGAATAAAAGTCTTCATTGTAGCTCTAGTGTTTATTTCAACAAGAACCTGCTATGATACAGGTTGCAGTTTAAAGGAGAAAATGTATGGGCAAATTACTTTCAGAATCAAAGCTTGTTAAAAGAGGTTGGTCACTGTTATGTTCAGCCTCTTAAACCTTCTAATTATGATGAATTAGCTGGTTTACAGATTATCAATGACCCGTGTAGTGATTATAATTCCTATCTCAGTAGTAATTGCAGTGATAA
Organism: Moxostoma hubbsi; assembly: GCA_032164185.1. NCBI lineage: Eukaryota > Metazoa > Chordata > Actinopteri > Cypriniformes > Catostomidae > Moxostoma > Moxostoma hubbsi. The sequence continues at coordinate 37,527,609 of JAVLUX010000001.1, read as the reverse complement.
CATGAATTTTTTAACTTTGCAGATGAATGTATCACTCGTCAGTCAGAGCTGGATTTAACCAATGAGATGAGTGATTTTGAAGAGGGGGAGGAGGCTTTATCGCTCATAGCAAGCGACACCTACGCTTTTGAGGTGGGGCAGAGATCCAAATGTGATTCTGCCCTTGAGCTGAATCAAGTGAATGAACCCATAAAACATTAATTACCGCAGAACGGCAAAACCATCACAGAAATGCCCAATGACATCAGAACTGATGAAAAGTGGGACAGGAAATTAGCATTTGGAGATAATTGGTAGGTGTGAATTATTATTCCAGAACAGATCATTCTTTTATTAACAATGATCTGGATTGTGATTGTGATTAATTAATTAATTCAAAGCTAAGATTTGTTATCCTTTTCACCCCAGGCAGGTTACTTTTTGTAAGTCTCAAATGGTGGAATTTAAGAATGCAATGTAACAGCTATACATAGTTACCCAAACTAAAGTTTGATGTAAAAGCTAATAATGATAAATGTGTTAAATCATCTCAACCACTTGATTATTTTGTGTAACACTTATATTGAATCCTGCTGGAATGGAAAGCTACAGTATAATGCAGTTCTCTGCCAAAGTCAGTCTAGTATAAACAACTAACCCTTGATGGAATTTTTTGACAAATTTACAGAAAAGGGAAACTTGAGCAAAGACCCGTGCACAGCAAAGAATTATGGGTTAGAGGAGCCATCAATCATACGCAGCCAGGCAGAGTCAATATGGCACATGCTTCTGTCATTTAAATATAAATGAATAAATAAAACAAATAAAATAATAATAAAAACATATTAAATGATTTAAAAAAATTAACACGGCCCGCATAAGATGACATTTAGTCCAAACACGCCCAAGCAGTATGTGCATGAGAGAGAGAGAGAGAGAGAGAGAGAGAGAGAGAGAGCTATTGGCTATTAATGATTTTAGATGGCCAGATGCATTTTTAAATATTTTAAATGTTTTAGTGATATATATATATATATATATATTAATATAATATTAAAAATACATTTATTGAAAAGTCATTATTTTAAGTAGACTGCTGTATGATTATTAATCTCTTGTTATGATTCTGTGCTGGTAATTCCCCAACATGGGAATTGAATCGATTATTTTCACTTATTTTGGTTGAATAAAGTTCCTTATTTTGAGATTTCCTTTTTTTCTTTGAGAGATCTGGTATCACTGTAACTGGTCCACCCTTAGCACAGAGTAGGCCTACTGTCATTAAAAAAATAAATAAAAATTGTATTAACCATTCTTTAATTTAATCCTACCCGGTTACCAATTGGAGATGGAGCAGCAGAACGCCGGAAACAGAATGGAAAAATACTCTTTCTGCTTGGAACAAACTACAAATATATATTTTATAGTCAGTGATGACATAACTAGTTTGCTGGATTATATTTTACAATCAATATTGTTTTAAATTTTATGTATTATTTATTTATTGAATTATTTATTATGTATTATTTAAATTTAAATAATGTTTTATTTAATATGAAACTATAATATTACAAAGCAAAGCATAATTTAGGATGTAAAATAATTACGAGTCACAAAACCTCGTAGATGTAGTGGCGTAGTGGGCTAAAGTACATTTCGGGAAGACACGCAGGCTTGAGTGAAGTTTAAGATGCCATTTATCTGATGAATGTAGAACAGAAAAGTAATGTCTCTCTTTGGCGTAGGCCCCTTCTGGCGGTCCGAGGGAGTTGTACTCTGAACCATCATATCCTGCCGGAGATAGGAGGCAGGGGCGAGGAGCCTACCCCCGTGCTGGACGGGGCTCAACTGGTGGTGGTGGGGTGGTGGAGGTTGCCGTGTTAGCACACTGAAACAGCAATGTGCTAGATTGTGAGCAGACTTATAAAGCAATGGCTTACCTGCGATTGGCTAGGAATTACCCAGCTAATGGTGCGATGATGTACAGCTGCTAGTCTTCCCGCTAGTACTACGCTGCACTCACATATCTGTTAATCAAAAGGTCGATGGTTCGATCCCCACAGCCACCACCATTGTGTCCTTGAGCAAAGCACTTAACTCCAGGTTGCTCCGGGGGGATTGTCTCTGTAATAAGTGCTCTGTAAGTCGCTTTGGATAAAAGCGTCTGCCAAATGCATAAATGTAAATGTAAAACTATTCATGAATCAAAAATGAAGGTAATCTATAAAAAAAACAAAAACAAAATTCTTTTGGACATCAAATATTGCCTGTATTGCCTGTCTGTATTTATGACATTTAAAAAGCATGTGACAACATGCCCCGGCCTGAAAAATATTCCATGAAAATACCATTGTCCTAAGAACGTATTAAAAGGTGCACTCAGTAATGTTTTTTTATGTCATCCTCGACTTTGACACCTTGGGGCATGGATGCAGCATCATTCAAATGCAAAAGTTTACAGTTTAAAATGCCATTGTAGAAATGCACTATTCAGTCGATCATGATTCATTTAATCCATGAGTCAAAGTGTTAAATAAAAAGGGGTGGTTCATGAGGTTAAAGGGGTCAGGGGTGGACTGTGAAGAGAAATCATCCTGGGATTTTACACATAAACTGTCCCAAAAGTTGTTGTTGTTGGGGTCACTGTCCTTTTCTGCATATCGCGGCACCGTTTTGTGGCCCGTTCTGCATAACACTGCTCGTTTCGCATCCAGTCCGGTTCTCCTGATGGCCAGTCTGCCCCTGATCGGCCCCAAAGTACATCGGCCCACCGGCAAAATGCCCGGTATGCCAGATTACCAGGGCTTACTCCGTCTCTGTGAGAAGCAGAGGAAAGCAACGTTAGTGTAGGAGTCAAACGCTCCCTTTCCTGTGAGCAGCACGACATGTCTCGTATATAGGGCTCTCTTTTAACGGGAGTAACTGGCAACAGTTGTGCCCAGATAGCGAACCCCCCCCAGCGCTTAATTTCCATGTTTACACTGGTTGATATGGGCGACACTGCAATGCATTTGGCTAGCTCGCCACAAGGTGTAAAAATTTTAATAGCATCCCTTAAGGAAAGTGTATCAAGATTGAAAATATCAATCAATTTTTATTTAAAAATTGATGGAGCAATATATTTTGTGTGTAATGAAATGTTGCTTCAATTCGTTTCGATTTTTTGATGTATTTTTTATTTTTTTAAAAGGGTGGTTAGGAGGCCTTTTACCCCACACTTGGTAATTTTCCTAATTTAAAAAATCGAATTAAATACATAAATTTGCAACATTTTAAAAGTTGTTCAATGATAGATCAAATTACCCCCTGCCTTCTTAATACAGTTGACCCTAACCTGAATGGTTGCTGTTTAACCCAAGGTAGAATTTACAAAATTTGTTCTAATATAAGTGGGGTTTAAACTATAGGTATTTGAAACAAACATACAAAGCCTATGCAGGAGAAAATACACATTTGCCCAATTGGACTTTTGGCTCAAAATCTAATCATTACTGAGATTTAGCCTTTGTGACAACTTCCCCCTGTGACAATTAGCCCTGATTTCCCCTATATGACACTGTGACAGGGCGGAGGGCGGGGCCGGGTTGTGATTTTACACACCTGGCCCCTTATCAGGCTAATCATGCCTGCAAGAGGGATACAGGCGGACTGCGGATGGTGGAGCGACAGAGAGAGAGAGCGTTTACGGGCAGCTGTCCGTCTTATGTGTGTTTGTGTCTTTTGGTTTTAGTTCTTTATTCAAAATATTATTTATATTGTCAAGCCGGTTCTCGCCTCCTCCTTTACATTAATCCCTTTACAGATACATACTACAACTTTCCTTTATCAAAACTGAATTGGGTTGGGCTGTCTGAAATTCTAAATTTAAGTCAACAATCCAAACAAGAACATCTAGTTGCTTTTATAAACATTGCATTTACAATGCTTTTGTTTATATGTGTGCATGCCAACGGTTTGCTTATTAAAATGCATACAGCAACTCATGCAGACAGTACTATGTAGAAAAGTGTAAATAATATCAGGGTAGAAAGAGACGTTACTGTTCAGCTATGTGGCAGTGGCCACACCTTTGAATGCTATGTCTGGTTAGACCTTGCAGTCAGGGGCGGATTATGACTAACATAAATAGTGGTCTTTTGGTCATTTTATTGTAAATTCTGTTTGCAATGACCCTACAGCTTGGCTACCATTATTATTCTCCCATCAAAGAAGCCCTGAAGTCATACTTTATGACAAAATCTCCTAGACTTCATTACATGTTCGTGATTTCAACTGTCAAAACTTAAACACAAGACCTTTTATCTGCAAAGATGATTTAAGATTTTATCTTAAGATGCTCCTTTCTTTCTTTCTTTCTTTCTTTGTCTGACTGTAAGACCTATAACTTCAAGCATTTTTTCAAACCAACATTACAGTTTGTCCCAACAAACTTAACGTATCTACTTTGATCAGTTCTTTTGAACCACACAAAATAAAATATCAATATCTTCTTTTTCCCAACCACTTAAGCCAATTTATTTTTGTAATTTAGGGCAAACATGCAGTTATAGCAATGAATAGTATAATAAAGTTTTTGTTCGACAGCATTTTCATACAAAGCTTAATCCTATAAAGCCTAACATATGAAATAATAGTCAGAAATTAAAAAAAAAAAAAAAATCCTATTTAAATTGAATTTAAAATTTTCTATAAAATAATGACATTTTAAGTAAGCACGTGTTGCGTCAATTTAATAAATACTCATTTTCAAATATCAGTAACAATATTAACGTTATTGTTAATTTTCCTTTATCAAAATCAACAAAGATTTAACATATATGAGTGCATCGCAATATGAAGGTAGCCAATAAGGAAATTCTATTACATGGTCTTCTACTTCCAAGAGCATGGAAACTTTCGTTTGGAGGCAGTTGAAATCTACCGCATTTCATACAATAGGGTTTTAGAATAGAATATTTGATGCATGGCTTTCTTACAATTGAAAGTCATGTATCAAATATGATATGCATCATAGGGTTAAAGAGTGGCTTAAAAAAATGTCATTTGAAACCGTAATGCAAAAGGGTCCTATAACAGGGCTGGGGGCCCTCATAGTCAAATGACCCTATTGAGGGGGCCTTGTATAAGCTGTGGGGCCCACATAATCAAGCCTATATTAAACATTTGTTTTCAAGGTTGATGGGCTGCAAGACCTTACATTCAAGGGCTTAAGTGATACAAATGTGTTGATAAACATTAAACTGTATAGTGCTCATCAAAAATCAACATTATTGATGATATTCCCATTTAATTCCTTTTAGAAATGACACTAATAATAGTCAAATTAACAGAAATGCATTGAACACATTTATATTCAGAAAAAAATGCACATCTCATCTCACATCATGCTGTGTCCCAAGTAGAAACCATTTCCAAGTTTCTGCCATAAATCAAACATATTGTGGCACCAAGCTTTTAGTGCTTCTATGTTAGACCAATAGCCCTAAACTTGAAATGTAACATTCTTAAGTTATTTACGCCACTCCTTTGAGTTGAATGCAGTAAATGTAATTCCTAAATTAACTAAATTAAAAATTAAGTAAATAAATCTTTGTTTTTTTTTAATCTGTATCCAATATTCTGTAAACAATCACCTATTTAATCATAATTATAAGGTTTGAGAGGCTGAGCATAACAGTGAACTGTTTCTCAACCACACTTATCTTATCTCTTCAGAAGATATCGATTTAACCACTGGAGTCTTATAGATAGATTACTTTTATGCTGACTTTATGTGCATTTTTGGAGTTTCAACATTTTGGCACCCATTCACTTGCATTGTTTGGACCTACAGAGCTGAGATATTCTTCTAAAAATCTTCGTTTGTGTTCTGCAGAAGAAAGAACGGCATATATATCTGGGATGGCATGAGAGTGAGTAAATGTTAAGAGAACTTTCATTTTTGGGTGAACTGTCCCTTTAAGCAGATCTCTCCGACTCAGAAATTTGGATTTCTTTGAATATATAAAATCACAGCTGTTATACAAATCAATTAATTAATATTAACGGATATTAATTCAATATTATATTAATTTTTAATATTAATGATCAATATTAAAATATTGAAGTGCATTTATGTGAAAAGCAATGATAATGGAAGGTTGTTTCAATTCTTTTTTTATTTTACTTTCTTTTTTTTTTCTTTTTTTTAAGTGGTTTGGAGGCCTTTTATCCCACACTTGGTTATTCCGATAATTTCAAATATTCTTATTAACTAAATTAGTTTGCAATATTTCAAAGTTGTTCAATGTTAGATCAGATTTCAAAAACCTATAAACCAGGTTTTATACAATAACCCACATAACAAAAGAACAATTCTATGCTAAATTCTCCATCTGAAAGAACACTTATTTGTGTGTTCCCTGAACAATGATTTCTGCATCATGTGGGGGATTTAGAGAGCTAAGTAAGGCCTGATAATCCTATTGAGTCTACGGTGCATGCTGACAGACAGATATGTCTGCTGTCTGTCTGAATGAATGCATGGTATCTCCTTGTATGTCTTTCTTATGGCTTTAGCTTGTGCTTGCTTGTGCTTTCATTTGCACTATATTTTAATCTAGCGTGTAGCGTCCACAGCACCATGGTAACAGTGTACAAATCAAAGTGGAGCGTGTTTAGGGAAAGACATCCATTAGATGTTTTCACCACCCATCACTGAAGTGAATTAGAATCTAACAACACACTTGCATTTATTCTAACATCGGGACAATAATGCGATATATAGGTTAAGTATGCACACAAATAATGGAGAACATGTCTTGAGCTATCAAACACTATGTGCATATGGTTTTAATTGTGCACTAGATATATTTTCCTATCACCAGTCTGTAGTTTATTTCTCTGTCCAGGTCATTAAATACTGTAGGTCAAAGAATGTGGGTAATTGATGCAGAACATGTCATGGTGGTGCAACAGTTAGAACTGTCGCCTCACAGCAAGAAGGTCATGGGTTCAAACCCTGGTTGCCCCGGCCTTTCTGTGTGGAGTTTGCATGTTCTCTCTGGGTGCTCTGGCTTCCTCCCACCATCCAAAGACATGCAGGCTAGGTTAATTGATGTCTCCAAAAATTGTCCTAGGTGTGGGTGTGAGTGGCCTGTCCAGGGTGTACCCCGCCTTTCGCCCAATGTTAACTGGGATAGGCTCCAGCGACCCTGTACACAGTATAAGCGGTTGACGATGGATGGAAATGTACATGCTTGTGTGTTTTACTGAAGTGTGAATTAGATCTGTTGACAAGGAAAAAAAAGAAGTTGTGGAATGCACAGAGAAAAAAGTGGAAAGTAGTAAACGTGTTTTGGTGCTGCCAGGAAACAGGAGACAGTTTTACTGTCAATCATATAATCTCATGTCTAGTTGTTAATCAGGATGTGCAAGAACAGAAATGAGGAAATTCTTTTCAGTCTTTCAGGGGAGTTTTGCACATTTTTCCTTTTGTGTTCCTCAACATAATATACATACTTTGGCTGAATCAATGCACCTGTCACCCAGACTTAATTCAACCTTTAAAAAAAACCCTTCCAGCAGCTAAAAACTCCTTAATTTCCTCTAAAATAATAATAATAATAATAATAATAATAATAATAATAATAATAATAAAAAGTTGAATGATAAAACACCATTTCCTGTGTCAGATGTGCATGTAACCAAATTAATTGGAAATTTAAATGCATTTCTTTACATGACATTAGACTGAACAGTCTCCAAAAATATTTGTAAATGACATTTCTTAGCGAATTTTTGCAATAGCTTTAACTGGAAGGTGTGGAGAGGATTTTGATGGATGTATGAATTCAGTTTCCATGAATTCACAGGTGTCCTAGCAGAGTAACAGGTGTAGATTTCCATGTAAATAAAGCCACTCGGTTTGATATTTTGCTACCTAATGCAATGATATTCAAACATTTGAAAGCGTTTAATAAGAGTTCAAGTAATTTTAGGGCCCATTTGTGTGTAAACTGTGCTGTTGTTTCTGAAATCCCCAGATTTCCGGTGGCCTTTGTTTTGATAAGGCATAAAACAATTTTTAAATTTTTAAACACAAGAAAATTATACTATTATTGTGGTTTTACGACCTGACATGTATGGTTGGATGCGGTTGGATGAGCATGGACAACCTCACAGAAGCAGACAGACACTTAAAACAAAGATGTCTGGCACTTATGCTAAAATGTACTCATGACATGAATGTATACATACTGTAGATAAACACGTCAACACTGTCGCACTTCATGTCTCAATGGCCCGTCAACCACCACTGCAAATGAATGCTTTCAAACATTATGGATTTATGACTTAATTAACACTGTAGTTTTTGAGTTATTTCTAGAGTTAAAAATCACCAACTGCCAAGGCCCTTAAGAGTGTTAACCATACTGCTTTGCAAGATGTTTACGTAATTTCATTTCAGGCTGTCTCCATTTCTATTTTGATAGTCTCATACTTTCTTTCCACCCATGATACTATTAAGAGACAGAACAGGTTCTATGTGTGGTTGTTGTTTCCTCATTGTTTGCACATGAGTAAAATAATAAACCCTCAGAACCATCAAACAACTGCCAATAATGAAATGTTACATTATTTTGTCTGCCATGTCTAAATCTGAAGAGATTCTACCTGTCAAAAAGAATGGTATTATAATTCAACATCAATGCTCACTTCAGTGGCGGATTTAGGCAAGGGCAGCATCTTGCAGGGGGGAGGCACGAGGCGCCCCCTACCCCCTCTCAAACTTTGGGGCCATGTTGATGCGGGTTTCGCCGAGGGCGCCAAACAAGCTAGAACCAGTACTGACTCACTCAGACAAAACAAATGCTTTATTATGTAAATGCACACACTACCTATCAAAATAGTTGATTGAATTTACGTTTTTCATGACTTTAAAAAACCTTTGATCTACTAGCTTACATTGGAATGCTTGGAATATGTTTTGTGGACATACTATATAAATTGTGACTAGGTTTGAATTTCTTTACTAAACAAAAATATGTTATTGTCTTTTTATTAATGGTTGTATAACACAAGCCAACTGGTACGTGATAGCAGTGCAGTATGGTTAAACCTCACTCCCCTAGCATCAAGAAGCGCACTAGCGACTTACGCTAGAGGATGTAGTCTTTAGCCTTCTCGTTAGTATGGCTGCCTCCCATGCCAGAGATGCCAGTTCAAATCCCGTTCGGAGCGGAACAAGCAGGACCGGTTACAGTGGTGCCATTACCTGGGTGGGAGTGAAGTTTATGGGGGTGAGTGTTAAAAGAAGCCAGCTGGTATGTGAGAGCAGTGCTGTATGTGTAAGCCTCACTCCCCTGGCTTCAAGAGACGCACTAGCGACTGACGCTAGGGGCTGTAGTCTTTAGCCTCCTCGTTAGCACGGCTGCCTCTCATGCCGGAGATGCCAGTTCAATCCCATTCGGAGCAGGGTCAAGCACGACTGGTTACAGTGGTGCTGTGACCTGGGAGGGAGTGTGGTTTAGGGGGTAAATATAACGGGAGCCAGCTGGTATGTGATAACTGTGCTGTATGTGTAAACCTCACTCCCCTGACATCAAGAGATGCACTAGCGACTGACGCTAGGGGCTGTAGTCTTTAGCCTCCTCGTTAGCGCGGCTGCCTCTCATGCCGGAGATGCCAGTTCAATCCCGTTCGGAGCAGGGTCAAGCAGGACTGGTTACAGTGGTGCTGTGACCCGGGAGGGAGTGTGGGTTAGGGGGTGAATATAACGGGAGCCAGCTGGTATGTGATAACTGTGCTGTATGTGTAAACCTCACTACACTGGCTTCAAGAGATGCACTAGCGGCTGACGCTAGGGGCTGTAGTCTTTAGCCTCCTCGTTAGCGTGGCTGCCTCTCATGCCGGAGATGCCAGTTCAGTCCCATTCGGAGCAGGGTCAAGCAGGACTGGTTACAGTGGTGCTGTGACCCGGGAGCGAGTGTGGTTTAGGGGGTGAATATAACGGGAGCCAGCTGGTATGTGATAACTGTGCTGTATGTGTAAACCTCACTCCCCTGGCTTCAAGAGATGCACTAGCGACTGACGCTAGGGGCTGTAGCCTTAGAATCTCACTCACAGTGGATCGAGCAGGATTGTTTACAGTTGGACCAGGTAGTAAAGGAAAACACTCTTTAAAAAACATCCAAGGTGGCACCTTATGAAGTTGGTAGTGAGTATACCCAAAATGTGCAGAGTGGTTATGTGTGGTGTGTTTTCGTTTACATGCCCAAAAGTTGTTGAGCAGGTGGGGGGTTTCATTTCATTGTTGGTGGGCAAACTGGATCACACAACCTTAAAGCCCAGGGCCCCCCTGGGCAGTCAAGGGCCCCTGGGCACTGGCCCCATTGGCCCGGTCGGTAATCCATCCCTGCATACAGTAGGCCTATATGTGCTAGTTGATACATTATCAACTAACATGAACTAACAATGTTAGACATTTTAACATCAACTAAGATTAATAAATACTGTAAAAAATATATTGTTCATTGTTAGTTCATGGTCCCTAATGCAATTACTAATGTTTACAAATGTAACCTTATTATAAATTGCTACAGAAATAATTATGGTTTCCCACCCTGAAATAAAAAATGACTAAAGACTAGACTAAATATGAATTGAAGATCTAATGGAGACTTTTGCTGTAGTCATCAGCTTCTCACATTTTATTGTCTTCTGAGAAAAATACTCAAGTAATCTTGTATGCATCTACTCTAGAGTTCTGTGCTCAGATTTGTCAAGATACCAAAGTCTGCAGTCAGCTATTTCAATAATATTTATAAATTCTACAAATTCTTCCCAAACCAAATTATCTATGCAATCTATATCAATCAACAATGGTCTCTTTGGCTATATGTATTCCTTTCGATGAATAAATCACATGGGACAAAGTTGATTCTTAAATGATCTGGGAACTCTTCAAAGTCACATGAGCTCTGAAAGAACAACTTCTAAGCAGATGTGTAAAGCTCATAATGAATGCCAATATAATTTTTTTCAAAAGGTATATTCATTTGTCTATATGAGTCTAACTAAGAATCAGTGTTCATTTTATTCATATAAAACAGCACATTTATGTGAAATGCAACGCCTTTTAAAACTTGCATTATGTCAGGGTGGGTAATTAATTTAATGTGATATTCATGTAGAAATATTGCAAACAAAGCCATTTTAAAAAAATGAACAAAATCTATTCTTGGAAGGTATCGACCGTAATGACTAAATCTAAACACAGTAATCTTACAGTAATTATCACTGGTATATATACTGAAAGGTTTTGCATCAGTCTTCAGAACAGGAAGAACCAGTCCAACTTAAATTTCAAGCAGGAAGACGGTTAAATAGACATCTCAGTGCTTGGAGGTCATGATTTCATTCAGGTGTGCAGAATCGGTGCGAAGGCATCGCAAGGTGCTTGTGGCGATTGTGACTGTCGATTTAGTGGTGACTGATAGTGTCAAATCGATCTTGTTAACTTTGCTAAGGGCCAATATTTCCTTTGGATAACATTAATCACCATCTCGGAACTGTCCAGTTACGCTCCATCCCTCTGTCATAAACATCAAGAGCCACAGGTAAGGATAAGTGGATAATGCTTATTATGGGTATTTGGTTTGCATTTGTAAAACTTTAGTTTTTGGGTTGGGGTTAGAGGTACGGTTCTCTCGGAACCCCAAAGATGTTGTGAAGAGTAAACAGTTGTCTAAATGTTGATTAATTATGAATATGCAGAACTAACATGCTCGCAGTGGGTGATTGCCAGCAGTGTTGGTTTAGCCGATTAGTCAATGAGATGACGTACAGTAATTGACTGAGTCAAGTAATTACCTCCACACCTTATAGCTAAGGCTGGACAATTGTGTCATTGACTGTTGGTCTTAAATTAAATCTTTTGTTCATGTACATCACTTTCATGCACAAAGACGAGAGCTTACACATCACACTGGATCAGTGAACACATCACATACAATTTCCATAAATCCCTTAGATGGAGAGAACAGGTTTTGAGAATTCTTTTACCAAACAGCAAGCAAGAATTCATTTTGCCAAATAGAAAGGGGCCTTTACTAGGGCGCTATTAATTGGCAATGCAAGTTCCAAATTCAAAATCTAATTTTTCAGACGCAGGGCTTAACAATAAAGAGGACTTTTATTTTCTTTAGTTCATATTTATACTGGTTCCAGCAAACCCACACACACCCACACACATAAAAATCTGCGTATTTTTACACTTTTTTTAAATGATGTTATTTTTACAAAAAAACTAACAAATAATTGATTATGTTTTTATGGCTTCTATATTCATACAGACACTTTTGCTGCAAAACCCATTTAACCCATTTATGTTTTTTTGGGGTGAAATTTAAATCAACAACATTTGCATCATCATATACACATCACAGAAACATTTTCTGTTAAGCAAAAATCTTACATTTCCATCAGCTGGCGCAAAACTCTCTCACACTGGCCATGGGCGATTGAGCCTTCCTTATGTTTGAGTCTTGCAGACTGGAATTTAAATGTCTTCATGCAAATCAAGAAATGAGGAAGAAAAATACATAACACAAATTTTCATCAGTATATACCAGAAAATGAGAAGAAAACATTATACTACAGATGAATGAATTTGCATTATGTACAGCACTTTGGTATACACTAGTTGTTCTTAAATGTGCTATATAAATAAATTGACCTTGACTTTGAATCAAAGGAGGAGGAAATATGAGAACAGGTGTCTTAAGGCCAACAATGGCAATAAGAGGTATAATATTGCTGTCAAGCTGCCTTTTCTACTAGCGCATGGATAAGCATGGTTTCATATGCATCAGTTTACAGATAAGTTGAGTTTCATTACTTCTATCCATGATTCAAATCATGATACCTTGAGTGCTTGAGGTTCGCAGAGTTCATTGAGTGCTTCACATCATTGGTTTGTGTAAATGCATGTTCCTGATTTATCATGATTAAGATATTCATCGGGTCACTTCAGATGGGAATGCAGTTCTTATGACGACGGAATGTTTGATGCGATGATAAAACGAAAACATTAGATATTGTCTAGTCCACAAACACCAAAAACTGATAAATCAGCTCCCTATTTTTGAGTCTTCGGAAATCAATCTGACTTGGTCCAAAAACCTATTTTTCTTCATGATTTTTTCCTGATTCTACTACTTTTATTTTTAGTGCAAATTCAGAGCACTCTTAGTGTACAATTACCAGTATATGCACAATTTGGGAATAAAGACCATGACCTTGGTTTTGCAGAAAACTCTTAAAGGTTGTCAGAACATAATGGACAAAGTTAATATAGTAAAAATGTGATACAAAGCATATTCTCTAAATCAGTGTTGTTTATAATTACATCCATCCTTCACATTCTAGTCAATCTGTTTCAGATCATCTCAAACATCTTACCCATTGCATACAATCTAGTTTAGTTCACTACACTAGGTTGCTGTGGCTCATGACTCCACATGCTGTTGTGTCCTTGGGCAAGACACTGAACCCCAAGTTGCTCCCAATGGCAGGCTAGCGCCTTGCGTGGCAGCTCTGCTGCTAATGGTATATGAATATGTGTGAATGAGTCACAGTGTAAAGCACTTTTAAAAAGGCACTATATAAGTGCAGACCATTTACTGGGCTGAAGCTAAAGTTGTTTGTTTCCTTTTGCATCATGTACTATGAGTAGTGTGTAAAATTAATTAGAATGATGAGGAAATGAATCAGAATTACATCAACTGTTTAATGTAACACTAATTAATTGAGAAAATATTCAGTGTGCAGAGCTGTAAGCTAGGCAAAGGGTGACCATTTTAAAGATTTAAAACAGAATTTAAAACAGTTTGGCCACTATATAATCCCCAAACCTCTAGTTGTGCTATTTCATTGCTTTCTTGACTTTACTGTTTTCTAAATTGTGAAGAATGAGTGTGTCCGAATGGTTGACCTTCAGTTTATACACTATAAAATTACTGTATATTATATCTGCATACAATTTTCCAGATATGTTAAAGTTGCACAGATACTTCCTTTGAAAGCAATTTCTTCCATTGACTGTGTCACTGTGCAATGTTTGCTGAACAAAATATGAATACGTCTATAATGTATTTCCAGGCCAGCATAATGGAGCAGGACAGACAACAGGAGAGGCGCTCAGATCAGGGACAGATGTCAGAGGATACCTTCCTCAAAGATCTCTACCTCTTCATGAAACAGAGAGACACTCCCATTGAAAGAATACCTCATCTAGGCTTCAAACAGAGTGAGTGAGACAGAGCGGTTAAAATCATTTCTAAAACAAACTCATTTCACAGTTTTAACCTATACTTTTATTTCCTTTTCAGTTGATTTGTTTCTGATGTACAAGACAGTTACAGACCTGGGAGGCTATCAACAGGTTAAACGACATTTACATTGACAATCCCATTGACACCCTATCCTTGTCCATCATATTTCATTCAAGAGAAGTGTTATTTCATGAGTGAAAAATTACCAAGAACTTATGAATTGCATAAGTTCTGCGCCTCTAGGCACACCTAACGAAATTTTAAAAAGAGTAACAGGTTTTCCTGAACACTTTTACCCTCTACCATTAGTTGGAAAACAGTCACACTCCAAACATATTTTTGGTTCAGCCTATGTCGTGTTGCTCAACCAATAGTGCAATGTTGCGATAGCGCTTTACAGACACAGGGATTACTCCAATTACATGCTTATGGTTGTCTCTGAATATTGAGCTGGGAAAGGAGAAAGCATCTTAAACATTGTTGACCTTTACCTTTAAGAATTTAATTAAAGCAAAAATGCCATTATTAAGTTTCCTGTCCACAACTTCCTATATTTGTTGTTTTTGTTACAAAGAACCGATAGCATACTTTGATTGACATTGGGATTATTATTGCAACAGAATGTGAGCTTCATACTGTCACCGAGTTAATAGTTAACTTTCTTGTGGTAAAAAAGAATAATATTTTAACTTTCATGTGTGTTATTTCCAGGTTACTGTGCAGCAGTTGTGGAAAAAGGTTTACAGCATTCTTGGCGGAAATCCGCGCAGCACCAGTGCAGCCACCTGTACTCGCAGACACTATGAAAAGTGAGTGAGTGTAACTTTAACCTGAATGAAGAAAAAAACCCTGAAATGTTTTCAATTGCTTGGGCACTGAAAACAATTGTCATCATTTACTCACCCTCATGTCAGGCCAAATATTTTTGGTGTAACACAAAATTAGACATTTTTAAGGTTCATAGTGTCCATGCTGGTAAGCTACAAAAAAACAGGGGTGGTGGAGGGTGTGGAAATAATTTTCAGTTTCTGTATGACATATCTATAACCCTTTGAGATGAACTATTTGTGTTTAATACTGATTAAAATACTGTAATTGTTTAAATGCATTTTATTCAGACTAATTTTTTTGTCCAATCAGGCTTCTTCTTCCTTATGAGTGTCACCAAACTAGATATGGGGATGATATTGTCTTCAGAGCCCCTCGAATACAAAAACGCTTCCACCCCACCAGTTACAATGATTTGGAGCATGAATACACCAGGAGTAACAAACGAGTGGATTTTTGTCGCATCCCACCATTCCAGGTATGGGAACTTTATTCACTTCAAAACAAAGTAGATTTTAATCATTAACACTTTACAATGAGGTTGTATTGTTAACACTAGATAGATAAAGTTTGTCAAGAGGCACTTTGAAATTGGCTTGACAAAGCCTTATCTGAAAGTTGCAAATAGTTTGATGGTTACACAGACATTACAGTAATACAAATAGCCAGCTAGCTAGTTATTTAAAAAGACCATCAGATAGTCAGACCCACAGTCATATGGATGGATTGATGGATGTTTCATTGGTAGGTTAGTTGATTTGGATGAAGGGAGGGACAGGACAGACAGACAGATAGATAGTCAGACAGACAGATGGATTTGGTAGGTTAGTTGATTTGGATGGATGGATGGATGTTTCTTTGGTTTGTTAGTTGTTGGGATGGGTGGATAATGATTTGGTAGGTTAGTTGATTTGGATGGATGGATTAATGGAGGGACAGGACAGACAGACAGACAGATAGATAAATGGATAGATAGATAAGATAGATAGAAAACCAAGTCGAACTAACAGTGCTCAACAATGATCAATAATTTACAGAATTTATTAATCTTGGTTAAAGTTCATTGTTAGTTCACGTTAGTTCATAATGCATTTAATAATGTTAGGGTATACAACTTTTAATGTTAAAGTTGACCAGTAAATTTAGAAATTAACATTATCCAAGATTAACGGATGCTCTAAAATTATTGTTCATTATTAGTTCATTTAAAACATTGCAGTTCATGTTAATGTATGCAACCTTATTTTAAAGTGTTGCCTTTTCTTGTCACAAGGAACAGACTGAAATTGAAACAATAAAAGTGGTTTAATTCCTGCAAACCCCATCCTTTCATGAGAGTACTGAATTAATAAAATACTCCTGTCTTTTCTCTCAAGACTTCTCCAAACATGTATACAGACCATCAGATGTTTACCATGCCTTTGAACGTTACTCCATACTTCTCACACAACAGTACATCTCTACCCAATTACATCCCTATTTGTGAGTCCACTCTGTCCCACCTGGGCCTAAATACACAAGATCTTCCCCGAACACCAGCTTCGTATTTGGCTGCACCCATTGCACCAGATCAGAGCTCCAAACAGCCACTTGACAGGCTACGTTTTCTGGCCAAAGAGTACAATTTATCAGCGGGTTGGGAGGAGCCTCTAAACCTCAGTCAGAAAGAAAACAAAATTGAGACCTTGAGCGACACTCCATCATCTTTCGGTCCACCTTCTTCTAAAAAGCCCAAGTTCCTCAATAAAGCCTCTCCTCTTTACCCTCCAAGGGGTTTGACCACTGAAGAAGGGGCAGAAGAAGATGAAACAGTGGAAGGAACTTCCGAGAGAGAAAGTCAAGGCCCTGTCCAAGCAGGACCAAGCCCGGTATTATCTGATGTCATTGATCTTACTTGCTCTTCAAGTGCCAATCCAGTCCCACGCAGAGCAAGTCCTCCTTCGGTTCATCTCTTCAACCGTAGAGTGAACCACCCGGAAGCATTCGCTATGAAAAAACAAGAGCGAGACCTACATCCAGACTGGCTGAAGAAAGAGCCTTCGAGTACACCCACACCTAACTTAGAGCTCTTAAACCAAAGTAACTCCCTCAGACACCCAACCCAAGAACCAAATGGGAACATGGAGATTCAGATTTCTCTAAAGCTTCTACAAGAATTGATTAGGAGAGGACTACTCTCCAGTCCAGCACTTATTGGACATGGGCCAGCATCTCAAGACTCAACAAAAATGGAAGCACCAAATGAGCCCAAGTTCTCAGTGAGATCATACTCAGAAACCTCTGAAAGTTCTATGAAGGGTGAGGAACTGGCCAATTTTAGCCTGAAACGTCATTTGAGGAAACTTTCTGAAGCAAGCCAGCAAGATGGCGGTATGAAGAAGCACAGATCCTTTAGCAGCAATGGTCTCGCAGAAGAAAAAAAGTCACAGAGCATGATCAGTTCTTTTCAGATGAACCCTCCTTTGACAGGGATAGGGCTCCAAAGTCTCATCACCTTAAACAGGCACAAGTTCCTATGATAAGGAACCAAGAAAGTTTGAGCCCTAGATCTCCCACTTACATTGAAGACATTCTGCTCTCTTTGACTATGAAGTCTGGTACAAAGTCAGAGAAAGAGTAGTCAACATCCCCCAATGCGGCAAAGGAAATGCCTTCCTCCTCTCCTTTGATACAGGTGACAACCAATCATCTGAAACTACTTCTGACAAACCTTCCCTATAGACTGGAAAGAGGGCAGACATTTTAGGATTCTGTATATTTGTACATTACGAGACGCTCATTACGTTCTTGCCCCTGCTCAATGTCTTAATCTTGCCAAATCAGCCTCTTTCTTTTTCTTGCACCACTCAAGATTTTGTGAAAAGGTGAAGTGACGAGAGAAATGGAGGCTAGACATTTTTGAAAAGTAAGCTTTTGTCTTCAGTTGTAGCATTAAAGCCAAACCGGTCTCATAGAATTACATTACTGTACCTACATTTTTGCTAAATTATTTTGACGTGAATCATTGTAGGCCTATATGTAACGCAGCAGTTTCTTTAGAGGCGATGCAATAACACTTTTATTCTCTTTCACTCAAATTTCACGTAAAAGGCAGATTATCCGTTAATATACACTTACTTTTCGCCCTGTTCATCACACAATGCTATCTTATGATATCTAAAAACTTGTAAGGTGACTCATTTCAACAATTGCATTATATGACCAACTGCACTTATAAGCTTTGATCCGAGTCCTGAAGAGCATGCAAGTCGACGTGTGAGATGAAAGTGTCACAGAAGCACCACAAAATAACTTGGTTGCTTCAGCAACTGTGCTTTTTATCTCACATATACTTTTCATTACTCTATTAGTTTGACTTAGGTTTAAGGTTTAGGGTAGGGAGGTCGGTTTTGTTGATTTACAACTCAAAGCATTAACCTTAAAAATTTAATCAGTTTTTTTTTTTTTTTTTCCTCAGGTTTGCTTTTCATGACACTATTGGTTAGGTTTAGGTTTAAGGTAGGGAGGTAGGTTTTGTTAACTCGCTTATAGCACCACACTGTAGAAATTTCACCTCAAAACTGCTGTGATAAGTGTAAGGAACCACTTAATATAATTTAGCAAAAATGCTGCCACAGTCAAGTAATTTTCACGAGATCTGGCTAATTAAAGCACTGACCACTCGCAGTCAAGTCACAGAATTAGATGTGACAGACTGTTTTTCATCGATTTAACATTTTGTATAATATGTACTGTATATAAGCCTGATAAGGGTTGGATCAGGATATTTTTTAACTTTTTTTCCATTTTGAAAATTAAAGTACCACTTAATAGTTCTTTGGGTGATTTTACGTGTTGTTCAGTGAATATTTACTGTACATTTACAATAATAAATGTCCAACCTTGATTATGGTTTAAGCTGTGGTATACACCTCCCTCTGTGTTCTTAGGGGGCTCTTGCCCCTTCACAGGTGATGCCTAAATAGCTCACATTTGTGTGATTTTCCCAATTGTTACAGCTACTGACTTTTTGTTTTTATGTTTTTTGCAACTATGTTGGACTATGTAATTTACAACTATGTACATTCTTTAGCAAGACAGTTTATAGATGTAATTGTATGAAGAAGCACTTATTCTTTGGCAGCAAAGTATGAACCTACTAAAGTTGATACTGTGTTATTTTGCTATTCTTATTTCTTTAATGATAACAGAGTTTGTACACTGTTCTCACAATAGCTTTAACCTCTCCTACAAACAATAAAGTTCAAATAAATGTTTTTGTTATAAGTTAAAATACTAATGAAATGTTATTTTATTGTAATTTTTTTTACAACTGCAATTTAACGCACATAATGTACTCCAAAATGAATAAATAAATAATAACAACCTGTAATAATAAAAAAAAAAAAATGGAAAAAAAATTACATCAATACCACAATAACTTTGACTCATTAAGATTTATGAGTTTTAACAGATCAGATGGAGGCCAAACATTATTATATTTTGATAGATGTAAATCGCTCCCATTTCATAGAAATATATGATATAGCCTATATTATAATATATATTATGTTTCCTTTTCTGTCTTTTGTACTGTAATCAGTTTGCAATCAGTGTGATTCTCGGAAGATATGGCACATTTAGTTTTATGGTGACATGTAAGGTGTCACGCACACAGGCTGTTTTACTGGTTGCACAGGAACTTAATGGAATATCTCACAAAGACCTACATTCAACAAATGCATGAATCTTCTACATACTACAAAAAAAAAAAAAGCACAGCACATATGCACATGCAAACACAAACACAAAATTTGCTTTCTCATTGTGGTATGCACAATGCATTTTTAGAAAACCAATACAGAAACATAAGCATATGTGACACAAAGAACATAGTTACACAATGCTACAAACACCTCCTGTGTAGGTAAACACCGGATACATTAACTGAAAGGAATGTTCCAGGTTCAATACAAATCAAATCAAATCAAATCAAAATCAAATCAAATCACTTTATTGTCACACTACTGTGTACACGAGTGCAACAGCAGGTGAAATTCTTGTGTGCAGTTCCGAGTAACATAGCAGTCATGACAGTGACGAGACATAAACCACTTTACAATAAACAACATATTTACACAAAACAATTTACATAACAAATGTACACATACTTACACAACAATTTACATAACAAATGTACACAATACACACAATGTAGAATACACATACACTAGATACGGGTATAAATATATATAAACACTAATTGAATTGGGAGAATATATTGACAGAGTGATGATTAATAAAGTGCAGTGATTGTTGATCGTGAGAGATCATGTGTTCAAAAGTCTTATTGCTTGTGGGAAGAAGCTGTCATGTAGTCATGTAGTCAAGCTAAATTAAGCTTAATCGACAGTCTTTCTGGGAAAAATGAATTTCAACTTGTTCCTCCTTTTTTTTAAAAAACAAAAAACAAACCAAAAATCTGGGTGCCAGTGAAGCACAATGGAAGTGAATTTGGACAATCCGTAAACATTCAAATACTCACTGTTTCAAAGGTACAGCTACAAGACGTACACAATATGTGTGTTACTATTAAAATGATTTCAGTGTGTTCAAATCGCTTAATAACCATTTCTTTGTGAAGTTAAATCCAGTTTTATAAGTTTGTTGCCAAGACAACTCTGTAAACCAGGGGTGGTGAATGTCAGGCTTCAGGGCTGTATAAGGCTTGCAAGACAATTTTACCCAGCCGAAGCCATTTGAAAAAATATTTCAAAAGCAAAAAAACGGTAACAAATATACAAATAATGATTAAATAATTTTTTTTTTCAATAAAATGTAACAGAATTTGTAAATTAATTTTAACCCACTATCTGAAATTGCAAGCAATTGTATGGCCTGCGAATAATTTTGTAAATACTAGAATGGCCCATAATAGGCAAAAGGCTCCCCACCCCTGCTGTAAACCATAAAATTACCATTGAAACAACTTTACAGCTCAATGAATACACAAGTTTTAACAGAAGAATTGTTAATGTGCATTTATAAAATGAAAAGCTTCACATTCCTGCCTTTAAACCCATTAAAAATTGGGCCCATTCACTTCCATTGTAAGTGCCTCACTGTCATTTTAAAGTACGACTTTTTTTTGGTAATCAGCATTATGCCACAAATGCTGTAGACTGAGCTTACTTGAACCTGGAATATTTCTTTTAAGATATATATATATATATATATATATATATATATATATATATATATATATATATATATATGTATATGTGTGTGTGTGTGTGTGTGTGTGTGTGTGTATTTTAAATTTTTAAACTGTAAATTTCACTGGGGAAAAAAGGTTTTCAGGTTCATATTAAGAGTAAATATGTAATTATGGTGTAAATAGGCAACCTGGTCTAATGAAAAGTTGTTGGTGAAATTCAAAATTTTACGAGTTGGCTCACACAAATGCATATGGCATATACTTTCAAAGAGATATAAACCAACAAACAATAATATTTTTTTTTTTTTTCTAAATTTAACCAACAACCCAAACCTAACTAGTCTAACCCTTTATCAAACCCTCGACCTAACTAAGATTTTAACAGGAAAAATCACTGTTGTGTGCCACGGAAGAAAGGGGAAACATCTGGGTTTTAAAATAGCTTTCTTATATAACACTTCTCCATAAAGTGTTTTTAAAATTGTATAGGTAAATACAGTTTGTGTACCATTGAAGACAGAAAACATGGATGTTTAGAATGAGACGAGGGAAGCGTATTAAAGCTTATTGAAATACATCAGTCATTTGTATTACATTACTAAATATGTAACAACCAAATTTGTTCACAGACGTTTCCTTTCTTTTCGCTATCTTGTATAAGTTATGATTTGTACGAATTATGAGTTGTCATGAAATTATGTTCACCTAAAAATAGAAAAATTATCATCGTTAATGGCATCCCGAGTTCTTTTTCTGTTTTTTTCTGAATAACATTCATGTGCATATCGCCACCTACTGGGCTGTTGTGAAAATATGCACGAAGTATGCAAATTGCCAAAAACAGAAGAAGAACTGTCGAAAATATGCATAAAACGGCTGTGTTAAAGTAGATTTGTAATTTAAAAAAAGGATATAAATATTGATCTGTTTCTCACACACACCTGTCATATCCCTTCTGAACATAATGGATTTTACCACTAGAGTCGGATGGATTACTTTTATGCAGCCTTTATGTGCTTTATGGAGCTTCAAAGATCTGAACACCATTCACTTGCATTGAATGGACAAAAATTGTGGAGATATTCTTCTAAAAATATTTGTGTTCTACAGAAAAAGTCAAACGCATATGGGATGGCATGAGGTTGAGTAAATTATGAGAACATTTTTATTTTTGGGTGATCTATCCCAAATTTGTACTTGTTAACCTTGTTAAAAATGGGAAGATATGGAACGTGTT
The DNA here is from genome assembly GCA_032164185.1 of Moxostoma hubbsi. Lineage (NCBI taxonomy): Eukaryota > Metazoa > Chordata > Actinopteri > Cypriniformes > Catostomidae > Moxostoma > Moxostoma hubbsi. The sequence continues at coordinate 37,505,054 of JAVLUX010000001.1, read as the reverse complement.
GGCTTATACTAAAAGCACTACTTTTACACCCATTAAGACCAACTAATCAACACATATTTAAATCAATACAATCAATCAATACAGGAATTTTTGCAAGCACAATTTCTATAAAATAATTTATTTTAAGAAAGGACCACTTTGTCTTCTAAATGTATATATGCAGTAAAGATTACAGACATATGCCAATGTAATTGAAGGACCTACAATTCCAGCTAATCATTGATCTTGATAGATCCAAATAAATATTAGGATAGAATTAGAGGTTAAATGAATGCCTGGAATGTGAATAGGTGCCAGTTTGTATTGATTTAAAATTGTGTGGGTTTGTTGACTGATTTATGTTGCGTTTGTAAAACTGGGCTGCTAAATTCTTTATAATAGCCTAGGGTAAATTAATAGATGCACACTTGTTGCAAGAAGAAGAGAAATGTAATATTTTTAACTCTTATCATGCAGGACATCTATAGCAAGTAGCAAGTTTAAATGTTCCAGTTCATTTCACAGGGAGCGATTTCTAATTGAGCAATACATGTGATGGCAGCCCTGTTCTTGCACCAGACCTCTACTGTGGGTCAGACTGTTCCGGCTCACGTATGTACGGAAAATGAGGGTGCGGGTGACTAATGCCCCCTAAAATACATCAGTACATGATGCCTCAGACAGATATACTGTGTATATATACAGTATATAAATGAAAAACTGAATTAATACTGTTATGGATGCAAGAAACCTTGGTTACCGTTATTATTCTACGTCAAGCGTAAAAATAAAGGTCATTTTTTCTTAACTCAGTACTTAGTTGATGCACATTTGGCAGCGATTACAGTCTTTTTGGGTATGATGAGACAAGCTTTGCACATCTGGTTTTGGGGATTTTCTGCCTTTATTCTCTGCAGATCCTCTCAAGCTCTGTCAGGTTTGATGGGGACCATCAGTGGACTGCCATTTTCAGGTCTCTCCTGAAACGCTTGAATGGGTTCATATCTGGGCTTTGGCTGGGCCACTCAAGGACATTCACAGAGTTGTCCCTAAACCACTCTTGAGTTGTCTTGTCTGTGTGCTTAGTCCTGTTGGAAGGTGAACCTTTGAACCAGTCTGAGGTTTAGAGTGCTCTGGACCAGTTATTCATTAAGGATATCTCTTTATTTTCCTCTGTTCAGCTTTCTTTCAACCCTGACCAGTCCCCGAATCCCTGCAGCTGAAAAACACACCCACTGCATGATGCTACCACCACAATACTTCACCGTTGGGATGGTATTGCGCAGGTGATGAGTGGTGCCTGGTTTCCTCCAGAAATGACGCTTGGAATTGAGGCCAAACAGTTTGTTTGATCAGAACAAAGAATCTGATTTCTCATAGTCTGAGAGTCCTTTAGGTGCTTGTTTATGTGTCTTGCACTGAGGAGAGTTTTCTGTCTGGTCACTCTGCCATAAAGCCCAGATCGGTGCAGTGTTGCAGTGATGGTTGTCCTTGTGCAAGTTTCTCCCATCTCCACACATGATCTCTGGAGCTCAACCAGAGTGGTCATCGGGTTCTTGGTTACCTCTCTTACAAAGGCCCTTCTTCCCCGATTGCTCAGTTTGGCCTGGTGGCCAGCTCTAGGAAGAGTCCTGATTGTTACAAACTTTTTATATTTAAGAATTATGGAGGCCACTGTGCTCTTGCAGCCATACATTTTTTTGTAGTCTTCCCCAGATCTATGCCTCAACACAATCTTGTCTCTGAGCTCTCCAGGCAGGCAGTTCCTTTGACCTCATGGCTTGGTATTGTGGGGTATGGAGTGTAGATTGGTGTGATTTTTTTAAAGCATTTTAAAATAAGACTGTATCATGAAAAAAAAAAAAAAATTAAGGGTTCTGAATACTTTCTGAACGCACTATATAAATACAGTATCTCACAAAGTGAGCACACCCCTCACATTTTTCCTACAATGTAAAGTAGTGAGTGTACAGCTTGTATAACAGTGTCAATTTGCTGTCCCCTCAAAATAACAACACACAGCCATTAATGTCTAAACCGCTGGAAACAAAAGTGAGTACACCCCTAAGTGAAAATGTCAAAATTGGGCCCAATTAGCCATTTTCCCTCCCCGGTGTCATGTGACTCCTTAGTGTTACAAGGTCTCAGGTGTGAATGTGGAGCAGGTGTGTTATATTTGGTGTCATACTGGTCACTGGAAGTTTAACATGGCACATGTCAAAAACTGCCATGGACACATTTTATAAAAACAATAACATACTATAGTTTAACCCTTTTTGATAGCTCTGCAAATTTGAAAATATTGTGCATCAAGAGTAACGTTCTAAAACTACTATTTTCATGTACTATGTTCAATTCTTAAAATTCTTAATATGTAATTCAACGTTTATTCTAAATGTGATTTCATGATGGCAACTAGGCCGATATGTTTCATAATAGAACATGACAGTAGTTGGATAAAGTCACAGGAGAATAAATCACACAAAAAAAGTGTTATGACATAATTTAAGAGACAGTGAATAAATGAATGTATTCTGCATGGCGTAATCAGGCACCAAGCCAGATTTCTCAAAGCAATTTTTTGTACTCAAGAGCCAGCTCTGACAAAAGATCATCATTGGAGAATTTAAAAAAAACTCCTGCTCACAAAAACACAAGTACATTTCCAACAATAGCACTTTCACCGTTCAAAACCATCAAATATGAAAGAGCGGGAGTAGTTCTTATACAGGGAAGTTGTCTCAAGTATATCTCAGTAACCATATGGTTTTGAGTCAAAAGTTTGATTTTACAAATACCTTTTTCCTATAGCAGTGAATGTATAAGTTGGTTTCAAATACCTAGCACAAAATACACTTAAAATATTTGGTCGTCCAAACTAATTTTAAAAATATATATTTTTTATTATAGGTCTTGGGTGCAAGACCTATAATAAAAACCTATAATGTTTATTTTCAGAAACATTAGGTTTAGGGCATTTTGTAAAATTTTTATCAGGGTGTTTTAAGAAGTGTTTTAGATGTTATAATGTTATGCAGTTTGTTAATCACTATAAATTTTTACATTTCCGTCAGCCAAAATAATGGTTTGATATTTTTGTTTGTTATCTTTTACAGTTTTGTATTTAATTGTTAAAAATAATTAAATACAAAACTGTCAAAGGTAGCATAGCAATTTTAAGGTGTTTATTGACAGATTCCACTGTGACAACATACCCCAAAGTGACCTCAAAGTATTTTGTAGCCTTTCAAAGCAGGGATTTATGCAAAAAAGGTGCATCCTCCTCATAGAACTACGGTAAGTGCGTACATAACACATCAATTAGTTTAATTGTCTAAAAGTTATCACGATATCAGCATATCACGGAAGGCCACATCCACATTGTGCATTTTTCGGACAATAGGAAGTGGGTTAATTCCACAAATTTACTGCGATAAACAGTCTGGTCTTTGGTTTCATGAGAAAAAAAATAATTTTGGCTCTACAGAATTTACAACAAAAAAATAAGCAAAAGTACAAAAAGTGAGAAAACTAGCCCCAGTCTCCCGAAACGTATGGAAATGTCAAATTTCGTAGCCAAGAAACATTCGCTATTAATCAACACGAGGTGTTCTTCATACACGTTATCAATGCTGAACCCAAGGACGGGCAAAACTGGGGCCAAGTTTAAGCTATCTGTCACTTTCTTGTGCAAAAATGTTGATGCACGCCCACAGAGACATGTTTCAAGCAAACATATGCATGATGGGATGTTGAGACACAAGTGTAGACATGTAAAAACACCCACAAATATGCACAGCCACATACACCTCCACACTGCACAAAGGAAGGTACAGAGAAGAAGGTGGTGACCAGAAAAATGTCACCCATCTGCACTGGCACATTACTACAACTGTACAACAACAGACTTATCACCTTTGGACACAAACACAACGTGATCAACCGAGTTCCATCACAAATGCAACAGTCAGCATCACTCTTAACAGAGATCTCACATTTGCACAATGCTCAATTCCACCCCGTCTTCTTTGACCTCCCTGAAGCAAGAATCATTAGTATGGAAAGAGCAAATCTGACTGTTGTATTTATGATGGAACTCTGTTTATCATGTTGTGTTTGTGTGCAAAGATGATAAGCGAATGAATACGTGCTCGTCCAGGTGCACAAGAGAGAATACGTGGAATTTTATGCAAGGTTCGTGTGACAGATAACTAGCACAAAAGATTTAATGTCTGATATTTTGGCTTTGCCCAACGCTAAAGCATGTGCTTCCACATTTTATTAAAAGAAAGAAAGTGTTAAAAGAATTCCTGGTGAGGTTCCAAATTTGTGGCGTTCCAATAGCATCACTCACCCTAGATACAAACAAAGTGAAGGATGAAATTATGTTGGGGTCAATGACAAATAAGGATGGTCGAGATTATAAAAAGGAAAAAAAAAAAAATGTAAAACGCATCTTTAAATGTAATCTTTGTATTTATGTTGGTTTCATAAATTAAAAGAAAAACGCTTTGAAAACACAATCAAATTTATGACTTTTCAAGTGGTGTAACCATCAAGTAAAATGTAATAAAACAGTAATAATAGTAGTAATCCACTAAAAATGACTTATTTCTTCCCTATAATTATTTTCAGATTACCATACTGATTACTTCATTGAAAAAGTAATTACATTACTAAATACCAGTTACTTTACAGAAAAGTCTGTTTTCCCATGCATAGAATACAATTCATTAAAAGTCAGTTACTGTAATCTGAGTACATTTAAAATGTAAAACAGTTCACAATTTATTTTACTAAATGGTAATTAGCATACAGTAATTAATTACTTCATAATTAGATAAAACCTAATACTGCTGTGCACATCTTAAGCCGGCATCACACTAGCAGGCGCCACACAATTTTGGCTGAGGGTGTCACACATGCAGACTTCTCAGTTTTGCTGAGATCTCGCAATTTTGAGTCAGAAGTATGACACTTGCCAATACAAAATGGTGGTTGTGACAAACATACCAACTCACAACTCCCTCTCTCTGATTCCCTGTCACGTGGAGCTGGTCAATGTAACAACAGGAGTAACATGTGAGCATAAACAATTTTAATAGAGTGATTTACGGCATTTTTAGACCTGTAGCTTGCTTGATTTGTTCCTAAAGTACACAAGTTACAAGCTGCATTTTCTTCATGGTTCAGGTCACTTTTAAATGTTACGTTTTAAAACAGACCAAAAATGTGACATTTTCGTTGTGGTTACTTTCCTCAATCATTAGATATTTTTAATTTTAAGTACCTGTTCTTCTCATGGTCATGGAGGTCTTTCTCTCTCCCTCTCGCGCCCAAATACTCGGCCACACATATACACATAGAAAGAGTGAAGCCATGTTTTTATCTGCCAAAAAGTTGCTGACGCCATCTTACCTGTGTCTGTTATGACACTATCTACATAGAGAAGTGAACCATGAATATCGACCAATATCTAATATAGCTGCCAAAAGGCTTTAACAGCATTTTGATGAATTACAGTGACGAGCTGACCAACAGATTACTTTCTGTCCAGGTGGTCTCAGACCGATTGTTTTGGCGTGGATCCGAGTGTGATTGCCATTTCGATATATGACTATACGAACCAAAAAAAGAGAGAAAATGCACTCTGAAACAAATGCTCCAAACAGGCCAGGTGTGCAATTCTTGGAGTAACACACCTTGTGAAAGTGCGTGATTGTGTATTTATCCCATCGAGGCTTGTCGTTGAACGTGTATGTCCATATGCAGCTTTCAGTGAGTAAACTTACGTTCAATAAAATCTGATATGGCTCCGCTTTCTAATGTCATTTTGATGTAAAATAAAGGCAGGAAAAACGCTTTGTGACAGAATCAATTTGGATTACAATCTGAGTTTGTGATTGAATGCAGCTAAGTGCGATGAAAACATTCAGATCAGCTTGACGTCTTGTCACTTCTTCAGTAAAACTAGACGCTCATTGGTCACTTAACTAGAACAGCGTTCTTAAAAAGCCATTAACTCAGCATGGAGACCCGACGGTAAAGCGATTAACGACCTCTCGCTGACAGACGCTAATGCGTACTTTGTCTCCCTCCTCCTGATTATGTTAATGAAGCTTACACTTGACAATCACTGGAAAAATCTGCTAGCATGTTGCCGGCTTTAATCGTTATTTTGAAAAACACTCTTTTTTAAACATAATTTTCGGGGTGTGCCAGCAGAGCTAATGCCATTGAGATGAATGGAAAGCAATGTTGCTTTCTCCAAGGTATTATACACCTATCAGGGTCATTTTGCAATTCTCTTTTGTGCCACTAGTGGTGCAGAAATTGCACACTTCAAATTTATGTTAAAAAAAAAAATTAAAAAAAACACGTCACAAACATAATTAAAAAAAAAGATCTTAAAAATTCCTACAAAGTATGAGCCAAGTTGAGAATAATGCCAAAAATGCTTTAAATAACCTTTCAAAGAAGAGCAATACTCCTGTTTTTTGGAAATACAAATGCAAACTCAAAATCAAAGACTAACTATTGCTAAAAAATTCTAACTTTTCTAAAGAGTTTGTGAACTTACTGTTGGAAATTACGACCTCATGCGTGTAAGCTGGTGGAGTTACGTGCTGACTGTGTTTGTTTTGGGTCATATCTAATGTAACATCAGAACACAAGCAACATTCTACAGTGACATTATCATTAGACAAAATCTCAGTGACTCATTTCAAGGCAGCATACGTAGAAATGTAGTGAGTGATTTCAGATTTGCGAGAATTTCAGTAATAAAAATGTAATCGTGGAGAGCAGCTTCAGAGATCTGTTTAGATTAGCTGCAATCAAAGCTGTTAACAGATGGAAAATAGACAATAAGCACTTGTGACTATAGATCAAGTGAATCTATGTTAATGGGTCAACTTTAATTAACTATATTCTTTGGAGGAATAACTGTTTATTTTTATTATTATTAATACATATCATTTTTATCGAACATGTCTTCTATGATTTTGATGTCCTATTTTACTATGGATTTTTGCAATTTACTATGGGAAAATAACAAAGGTCTTGAGTGACCCTTTTGTTCAAACACACTTGTTTCTATTTTCTCTTGCAGTACACATATCTCAGTAAAACACATTCCAATAAAGTTCACTTGCTAACTTGTTATGTATGTGGGCATAACCTAGAAACTCTTGTGTTACATCACTAAGTCTACAGAGTATAGACCGAGGCCTCTTAACTTTTATGGGGATTCCTTCATTCTTACCGCCTTGCACACCCACACCACAGCAAAAATAATGATTGTTTTCAGACTAGTGTCCTTACAACTTCCCCCAACTGCAATTAGCAGGACAAAAACACAGTAAAGCCCGAAACTCATGCTATTGGCTGAGTTTATGTTGCTTAATCTGGCTTTCTCTGCTTAAACCAGAGAAATTAATTGAAAGCGCTACTGAACCAAAGTATTAACACTTTACGGAGTAATCAACCTACTTATTTCCCCATGAAGTCAAAATTAGGGTTTTGTGTCTTTTGCCCATGTCTTTTATCTTTGAGACATCTACACGCTACTGTAATGTACTCAAAAAGTTGTAATAATTCACTTTTAGCAGGTATTAGGAGTGCAGGATTATGAGAAAACTCTGTTCTAAAAAAAAAAACTGTTCTAAAGCTTCTTTTTGAGTGTCGGGTGATCTTTCTTCAGCACTAATATTTCGAAAAGTGATGAAAAATAAAGCAAGCCTCTGTTTAAATTATGCACGTTTAGATTGAAATAAAAACCATCTTTAGCCAGGATAGGAAAAACTATTTTAACACTGGAACTCCTTCTATGGAACCCATTTTATGCCACCCATGTATTTAGGACATACTTGGCTGTCACACACACATAATTGGCAGTTTTTGGGTGCTTTTTGAGCAAATGTTGTTTGTTTGCTCGTCATGTCAGCACAGTATATATAAATCTCCCTAAGGCTGAGATCATCTGGTACAGCCTGTGAATCAGTTTGCTGACAGATATATGCTACAGATTAAATGATGCAGCCCAATAACAAAAGCGGAGAAAGTTGGCATGTGCCACAGTGACACCACACCTATACACTATTATAGTATGTGCTAACATATTTCACCTTTTTATTGCATTCAATGAGATTATATGATACAAATTAAAGTTCATACGATTTCACATGTGATTAAGCCACTCCCGAGCAAAAAATTAACATGGATGCCTTATTTAAAGGTCACAAAGTACATAGTGTACCATGCATACTTTACGTTGTAGAAGTGTTTACTCTGAAACACACGTCTCTTTGGAGTGCACATGAGGGCGTTATCCATGCCAGCACTGTTTTCTTTGTTTTAATTAATTTACGTACGTATCACCTGCCATTAAAATAAGTGGACAACAGGGTTTGGATTTCTGAAGAGGCAGGTCTGTTCAGGGGTAGCAGATGGTTTCTGGTCTGCATGGCTGATGGCGTAACTGAACGGGGAAAAAAAAACAACAAATACACCAAAATTAGACAAACAGTGCATTTAAAAGGGATAATTCCTTCAGAAATTAATGTTTAAAAAATTATTTTCTTCTGTGGAACACAAAACGAGATGTTGAATGTTTTGAATGCTCATCATCTCAGTCGCCTTTCACTTTCATAGTATGAAAGAAAGATGCAATGAAAGTGAATGCCAACTGTGGCTTACGTTCTGTCTAATGTATCATTTTGTATTCCACAGAAAAAAAGAAAGCTATACGGGTTTGGAACAACATGAGGGGGAGAGAGAAATAGGTGAACTTTCCCTTTAAGTATGTGGAGACTATAGAAAGAAATGTGAGTGCAGCGTAGTTCTAGTCGGGAAGACTAGCAGCTGTACATCATCGCACCATTAGCTGGGTAATTCCTAGCCAATCGCAGGTAAGCCATTGCTTTATAAGTCTGCTCACAATCTGTCACATTGCTGTTTCAGTGTGATAACACTGCAACCTCCACCACCCCACCACCACCAGTTGAGTCCTGTAGGCTCCTCACCCCTGCCTCCTATCTCCAGCAGGATATGACATTTCCGAATACAACTCACCTGCGTGTCTTCCCGATAGAAGTAAAACAAGGGCACATGTCTAATATTTCACATTTAGATTTGCTGTTGATTCTCACTAATGGTTCCAAAGTTCTCATGATTCATACCAAAGTTGCGTGAAATAATTAAGAAATAAAATGTTTATTTAAACTTATTAGTAAATTCTGGTGATTGATTTATTTTTGAGTAAATAGTTGCATTACAGTTTCACCATTTTGGGGTGGGGGGGGGATGGGGGGGGGGGGGGGGGGGGTGGGGGGGGGGGTTGGAGATTCACCCCAACTAGATATACTGTACATAAATGTGCCTATAATGTTAAAAACGGTATTATACATTTTTTGTTTCTTTATTGAAATACTTGACAATGTTCTGCACACTTTACATATTAAGCGTGCACACTGTGACGCACACACTTTTTTTTTTTTTTTGTGGACGCTTCTATCTTTCAGGTCATCGTGTTCCACACTCATATTTATCGCTGTCTCACACTCTCGGTTCTCTCTGCTATGCAAAACTGGTATGAGCTTCAAAGACAGCACACTAAAGGTGCCGCACAATAATGTATTGTGTTCCCGGTTCAATGGCTGTACATGCGACACGGGCAATAAAGAGTAAATATAGGTTGACGCCGCATCTGGATTGACTCCAGGCTGTCTGCCAAGTATATTTTCTGCACAGTGACATCGCTGAAAAGAATTTTTACAGGAAATATGCAATATACTGAAAATAGCTTCATAATATGCCTGCTCAATTCATTATGTAGTAGTATGTGTAGTTTTTAGCACTTTAGTAATGAACAGTGATGTTATGTGATGAAATAGTAAATAAAATGCCATACATCTAGCGATGTGACAGGTAGCATTTCATTTGATTATGTATTATATCACTGTAAAATAAATAAATATATAAAATTATTTGAATGGAAAAAGTAAATATGCTTCAGTGAAAAATGGTCTTATATTTAAAAATACATTTATAATATACATATATATTCTAATAAATATTATTCTGAGGTCAAATATTGTTAAAATAACATTCTTAAGTGAATAAAAAAAATTAAATAGTAAAAAAAAGTATATATAATGTCACCAAAAAGCTATGCCACAATGCCTTAAACATTATCACTGTATTTTTAAAGACAATTTTTTTGGCAATCACAGCTTCCAATTTTTTTGCATTTTTTATAGTGCAACTTTTAATCAATGTTTAAACAAAATGTATGAAGTACTGTATATGTATTTATGCGGGAGGCGGTATGCAGTAAACCCTTTTATTTTCAATACATTTTCTTTCCAAAACACAGTAACACAGCTATGCCATAATAAACTGAGTAGCAGACTAGAAAATGACAATATTTCAGCTTTTATTATAACTGATATCTGAGAATGACTGGCAAGTTTGTTTAGGTTTTGATGCGATCCCAGAATAAAACTAAATCAATCATTAAAATCTACCACTATCTTATTATAGGAAGCAATTCAAGTTATTACATTTTCAAACAAGCACTTTTTTGTGTTATAGAGGAGGTGATGAAAGAAAACTCTAGTGTTGTCGCTTTCATGTGCAGGATTTGAATTACAAAGATAAAAAAGATCTCCAGGATTTATTTAAGATCACAGTCATGAAGATGACACCGATATGTTCCATCCTCCTCCGCAGATTAGTCATAAAGACTACTACAAAATATGTGCTGCACTTTGCCATACAAATTTGGTTTCATATCACATTTTTACCTCATAGAGTGACACTTAAGACACATTTAAAATGTGGGAATTCCATTGCATTAGAACAGTGTATCTATTGTTTTCAAATTGTAACCTTAACAAACATATATATGTTTTATGTCATATGTTTTGCATTAAAATTATGCTTGGGTTATCTTTCTTTTCTGCCACTTGGTTTAATACATTTTTAACGTTTAACATTTATATTGTAAGACCACTGTATAATGTGATATGTCTGTGTCTTAATTAAATGAGTGTTTTACGTGTACAACATTACAAATTTAGAAATAATAATCCTTTTATCCCAGAACAAGAATTTTTTATTTTTTACTATAAATCTTAAAAGTAGTAAATAGTTTCTAAATAAAACACTGTTATACCTTACCATGCTTTTTTACAGTAACATACTGGCAACAGTGTACCTGTTAGCTAGGTACTGTAAAAACCGAGTACAGTAAATGACTGATTACTGTAATTGGTGGCTGAGGTATATTTTTATATTTATTTATTTATTATTATTATTATTGCTTTTCTTATTTGAAGTTAATTAATAGCAAAGTTTATTCTTGTTATTTTATTATTGGCAAGAATGGCCAAGAATAGGAGAACTGGAGCAAAGACTACACAATATCAAGTGTACAGCAATTAAAAGGTATTATAACGATTATTATTATTTTTTTTATTTTTATTTTTTTTTCACAGATTGAAGGAGTGGTCGTCACCAGATTCAAGTGAAAACTGAAAGAAAAGAACATTTGAAGAAAAGAAAAAAAGCTACAAAATACACTGCTACCTGAGTGGACAAATAATTGGATGGGTAATGAGTTTTTGATGGGGTTTTTTGGGATTTCAATGTACTGATTTAATACATAAAAATAATACACTGTTTGCACTTTACAAATTCTAAGACACACTACACTAATATAAAAAGGAAACTTATTATATTTTACACAGTGAAAATAAATGTAATATGTTTGCAGCTTTTCACCACATAACGACAATCCTAAACCTGCCGTGCCAATGGTTTTGTTTTACAAACTTCTTCAAACATTTATTAAAAACATTTATTTCAGCAAACGAGTTCCTCATGCCAAACAATGCATTCAACTGGTTCCCCCTGCTACATTGACGTCACATGACTTCACTATGTTTATCATGATCTTGTAATGATCTTTTTATTTATTTATTTAAAAAAATGTAATGCAAATTTCTTCCATTACATTAGAAATGAAAGGTCAAGTAAAATCACATTCAGTTTTTGCAGGTAATCTGTAAAATTTGCATACTGGGAATGGTATATCTTATATGCAACACTACAGTAAAGTTAGTAGGGTGGTAGTATGCTATTCCAAACACAGCCTATGTTATTCAAAAGAAACCCTTGCTTGAATGCAAACAGCTTATAAATGAACAAAACTAGGTGGAGGCAAGAAAACAAGTGCAGGTTTATCTTATCTCATCTCACAATGCTCTTACCCATTTCATGATACAAACAGCCCTGTTTCACTGTTGCCGCTACTGGTTTCCGTGTAGACGGCTCCTCAATCTTCATGAGCTCATCACAACACTGTTTCCACTGGCCTAGACAGATAAAAATAGTCTGTCAATCAAATGGCAGTTGTTAATTGTTCTGTATATGGGTGAATGCATACAGTAACTCTACATACCAGATTACATAAACAATGGTTTCACCTTAGATCTGAGAGGAAATTAAAGGGACAGTTCACCCAAAAATGAAAATTCTCTCATTATTTACTGACCCTCATGCTATCCCACATGTGTTTGACTTGGGACACAAACAAAGATTTTTAGATGAATGTTTCAGCTCAGTAGGTCCATACAATGCAAGTGAATGGTAACCATAACTTAGAGGGTCCAAAACGCATGTAAATCAACATAACACTCCCGTGGTTAAATCCATATCTTAATGAACAATATGATAGGTGTGGGTGAGAAACAGATCAATATTCAAAAGTTATTTTTTTACCATAAATCTCCACTTTCACTTTTACATTCTTCTGTTTTTGGCTATTTACATTCTTCGTGAATATCACCACCTACTAGCCGGGACTTAAATATTGATCTGTTTCTCATCCACACCTATCATCATGCTTCAGATTACATGGATTAAACCACTGGAGTCGTATGGATGGATTTTAATTCTGCCTTTATGTAATTTTTTAAGATTCAAAGTTCTGGCCACCATTCACATGTATTGTTTGGGCCTACAGCACTGAGATGAATGCTGAGATAAATGCTGAAAAATCTTTGTTTGTGTTCTGCAGAAGAAAGAATGTCATAAGTCATACATATCTGGGATAACATGAGGGTGAGTAAAATGAGAGAATTTTCATTTTTGGGTGAACTAGCCCTTTAAGAAAACATTATACAATGGGGTCCAAAAGTCAGAGACCTAGGCTTCTATTTAGCATTTTTCTCATTTATAACAAAAATGTTCATTATAAATGTCATTATCAGCACACTAATTTAAGTAATTTAAGTTTTTTTAATTTTAAAGCATTGTGTATGTGCAGAATTAAGATTTTTAATGTAATCTCAGATTTTTGGACCCATCTGTATTTTGATCTGTTAAAGCAACAGGTGTAGGCCATAAAAATCCCAAAGTAACTAAACTGGTGCTTACATGACATGTAATAAATACCCTGCATTAAAAATAACTTCATTTAAGATGCACAGCGTGCTTGTGTCTGCATATTTGTGGCAGATATGTATTGAATTTCAAGCCTTCAGAAACACTGGTAGACATTTAATAACATCTCAAACCCGTCTCTGTTACAGTTGTCAAGATTTCTTCACACTAAACAGCCTGTCTGTTTTCCAACTTATGACACATAATGCCACCAGACAAGGAAACAAGATGGGGTTGAAAATCATGCTGCAAGTAATTACAGAAAAACTCCTTTGTGACAAACAATAATAATAAGCCCCTGAGTAAGTAGAAACCATGATTGACTGCACACAAACCTGTCTGACCAACAGATTGTAACCACTGCGTCTTATCTGATACGCTTTTTAAGGTATAATGGTTACGTAACATCTATTCTACATTCTAGATTGGGCTTAACAGACAAAGGTATAATTCAAAGAATGCATTGTACACTTTTCAGTTACCAAAACAAACAATAAATTGAATTCAATGCGGTGATTCAATGCAGTGGAATTTCTGGCATTTGAGCTTGAATGTCATCTGTCAGAAATTCATGAAAGAGACTGTCTGCTATTCAATAAGGTTGCTTTAGCGATAAATAAAAGTACGCATGTTACTGAATGTGTAAAATATCAGAAAGCAAAAAATTCTGTAAAAACAAAAAAACGTTTTTTTTTGTTTTGTTTTTTTTTCTGCATCAACAGGTAAAGCCAAGGCCATGAAAATGAAAATGAAAGATTTTTTTTTTTTTTTTCATGGAATCTCTACTCTACTAAAATGCTAGTTTTGTAGAACAATTCAAATGTAGACTTAATTAACATTTTTATAAACAGAAATTCTACATTTATAAATTAAATATAAATAATCTATTTATATATTTATTTATATTATACAAAACTAGTTTGGAAGCCTGCTGACCAAGTTTGTCCAAACTTTTGACTGTTTTTGTAATAGCTGATATAACGTATATGCTACAGGCAGAGAATTTTTCAACTCCTCCTAGACCTCGCCAATTCCTATCAACTGTCGTTAATCCAGAACAAAGACAGTGTTGAACCTTGTGGTCAGATTCGGTAATGCGACGTGTGAACTGTGTTTTGAGATACAGGTCAAACTGAGGTGATCCCCAAGCAGACAATTTGCAAGACAGCAAACGGACATTGGAACAACAAATTTGGCATCTCAGATTTTCTCCCACAACAGTTTGCCTATCATGTTGCAAAGTGTCTTGAGTGTGCACTGCTATACAAGCATAACACTTTGGGCAAGCCTGGAACTTTGTCAAGAAGTGTTGAAGATGATGCATTTGACAGCAGACATGTTTACTGGTCTTGCCTTAAGAAAATTATATTTTTTTTATGGTAAATTCAAATAATTATTTCAAAACGTTTCCTTGTAATGCTTAGGGGGAAATAATCCTTACACAATTTTCTTGAAATTCCATAAATTGTTCCATCAGAACTGTTCTTGCAACTTTTGTGTTAACATCTATTGATATATTCTGTTATTTCCTTGAACCAACCATTTTAACACATCCTCCCATGTATGTCTGCCTTCACTGTTCAAGAATGTAACCTGCTTTTCTAGATGCCAAAACCACTGTTGAGTGAATGTTCAATAGTACGGCCATGGCTGGCTGATTGACAGTAGCTTATATATTTTCAAATGTGGAATTTCTGAAATCAGAAATGTTGGGCTAAATGGAGACAATTTCTGCAATTGGCTGCTCTGCCAAAACTGTAGCCAATAGTACTTTGTGTCATGAATTGAACAATGAGCTATTAAAAACAACAACAACAACAACTGCCCAGCAGAAATTAACGATTTTGGCTCATGCTATTACAATCAGCATGTTTAAAAGTAAGATAAATACTAAATGACGCATACATGCTCTAATATAGTAATTTCTTTTAATTTTGTGGGAAAATATTATGCTTTTTTTTTTTTTTTTTGGACATACTTGAAAGAGGTTCACACCCATAGTGTCTACACTTCCAAGAAACATGTGTAAGTGGCCATTCAGGCAGAACATGTTCTTGCGTTAAAGAATTGTAGATGCAACGCAATGCATGGAACAGAATGATGGCATTTCAAGACGTGTTTTTAAAAGTTTAAGTTCTTTTAAGGGTCTGTCCAGGGTCCGTTCTTGCGTTAAAACCAGCAAGATGCAATGCAAAGATTGTACCACAATGCAGGTGTCTTAAGACACGTTTCTAATGTCCAAGTTCTTTAAGGGGTTGTTCAGAACGAACGCGGTCCTGCATTAAAAAAGCTAAACGCAATATATGGAACATAATGCATGTGTCGAGTCGGGACACGTTTTTAAAAATTGGGGTTCTTTTTAGGGGCTGTTCAGACCGAACATGTTCTTGCATGAAAAAGCTAGATGCAACACAACGATTGGATCAAAATGCAGGTGTCTCTGGACTATTCAGTTAAAGCAAAAACTGCATATGCCCAAAGAGTTCAAAGCTTTTTGTTGGTACTTCTCATTAACTTACTTTAAATTTGAGCAAAATGTGGAATTCATTGATTGAATAGTAAACAGATTTAAGAAAATTACTCATTTTGTTGGGATTATTTTTTTTTTTTTAAATGGAACCCTACGTATATTTTTTATTTTTTTTAAATCGTAAGAACCCCAATGCAACAAAAGACATTGCATATACGTGCACTTCTTCAGTCAATTCAGGATGGATGTTAAAGACACTTCATCACTAATCTTACAGTTCAATTAATATCCTTAAAAATTAGCCACCAAAAATCTACTCAGTTCACTCCATTTATATATGACTTGTATTCCACATAGCTAATATTGGCATTATATTAATCCTGTATACTCTATACTTTCTTTCCTCCATTACCTAACATCTTATCAAGTTTTGGTTACCTTGCCACACAGTCGCCATTGGCTTGCTTATTGGGGGCCTAATTTTTAAGGCATGATTTTCAATGATATTCTATAATGAAACTGCTCAAAATGGACTTTAATGCATTACAGAGCAATAGTCTATAAAGCTGATATGAAGTGATGTGTATAGTGAAAAGCGCTATGCAACTAAAAAGGACTCGACTTGACTTATGCCTAAAAGATCAAGAACTTTTTCACCTGGCCACAAAGGATCCTAAAGGGTTCTTTTGATTGAACCCTAATGAAAAGTTCTATAATGGAACCTTTTTTTGGGGTTCCAAATATGAAGTGAATTATAATATGAAAGTTAGTAGTAAGCTAACCTTAACCCTTGAGGGTTCTATATAGAACTTTTTCATCTCATTGTGAAGTATTGTGACCATGTGGTGAAAAGTCACAAAACATACCATGCAGGTTATTCTTGAAATTAAATGTATTCTTTATTTATCTTTATTATAGGGTAAAGTGACTAAAACAATGAGGGAAAAAAGCAAACAAAGAACACATACACTACCAAGAAAACAACCAGAGAATGAAATTTTAAGTGCTGAAACATTCTGATAGGTCTTCCTTAATAAATAAAAATGGTTCCCTTCATCTCAGTGGAATACGATTTTGTGACTTTTCCTACATTATCTATCTATACACACACACAAAAAAACTGGGCTTGATTCGGTTGTTCTATAGGTATGTAAAACATTTTTTTACACTTCTGGTCTTCGGGGTCAATATGACCCCACATTGAAATGAATGGGAAATGCGGAAAAAAAAAAAAAAATGTCTTCATGTGTCAAAGAGTGTCAATAAATCCAGCATAAATCTGAAAATTTTCACACAGAAATTAAGGCCTAGTACTAGAGCATACATGAGATGTAGAAAAGACATGCTCACTCACACACACACACACAAAAACACACACACGTATGACTGCACCAGAGAGCATTTTGATAGAATTTGGCACAAATGCAGAACAAAGATATAAAAGGGTGAGACCTAATGCATGCACACGGACACAGACACACACACTTGCACACACACAGTCACACACACACACACACACACACAGACAGACATATGCATATTGTTGTTGGTTTTATTTACATAATATTTATTTCAATTCTTTTCCATTCTAAAGTTAATTATTATTATTTTTTACACGTTGTTCATTAAAATCAGTAATATGCAACTACAATCTGACTCCAAGTCTTGTCCTTTAGGTGTGTCTTATGTGGCATTTTTCTGTCAAATTTCTGTGGCATTTTGTAAAAAAAGGCATTTCAAAATGCATCAAAAACTTAAAAGAAATCTACTATTTGAAAGAATATTTATTTTAAATGTCTTTTCTAATGTTTATACAGTATATATATAAATTCACAAAATGTATCACAAACTTTGTGATAGAGCAGTTGGCCACATCCAGTAAAATGAATGGATCTCTATTGCCTCTACTGGTCAAAACTATGTATTTCTTAAACTGTAATAATTTTAGGTTTATCTCTAACCAGCAGATTGCATACTTCTACACCTAACACCTAAGATCAATATCCAGAAACAAATTTAATTTAATTTAAATCATCATTTAAGTGATTTTTTTCATAAAAATGTAATATTTCATATGCAAGCTAATGGTGTAGTTGAGGAATTGTGTGGTAAATGGGTACAAAAGTACTTCATATCTCCCAAAACACAGCATTAATGAATAGATGAGAAGTAAACAAAAAAATGATATATTATTTGTATGATTAAAAATGTATATTTTTTGTACAATTACTCAATCAATTGTTGGGGTCATATAGACCCCAAAGACCAGAAGTGTAAACAGTAAACAAAGAACATATTTGGGTGAATGTCAAAATGTGAGAAAGCAACATATCTGCAAGACATAACTGCTTTTATTAGCCACTGGGACGCTAATTTTCACAAAGAGCAATAATATCCTTTGATCAGCTTAAAAACCCTGAAACTAATATCTTCACATTCATTTAAGCTTAAAAATGACAGAAGATATTATTTGGGCATATGTACGTGGCAAAGTGTATAGCTTCTGTTTGTTTTTGAGCCAAAGGATGAATATGATCACTGCAGAAAAGGTTTTGGTGACTTTTATATTCTCTCTCCCTCTTCCTGCTATCTCTTTCTCATCCTATGATCTTTTTCTGCTTACTTTTATTTATTTATGTATTTATTATTTTGGTATTGTTATGGTGATTTTACATTCTTTTAACAAAAAGGCCAATCAATTTTTGCTATTTTTGGTAGTGATTGCAAAAATGTCATTAAAAGTGATAAAAATTGGTGATCAGTATTTAAAAATGTCTATTTGTCAGCTACTCAACACTTCACTATCTCATTCCTGCTCTTCTCCATCAGGTCATCATCACCCTCATTTTTAAGAGCGATAATGGATGAATTTGTTTGAAAGGAGTGTTTTCATGTGCAATTGATTTATAGAATTTCCTAGAAGTAATAACCTCAATATCCTCATACCAAAAAGTAAAAAGTGATCAGGTGCTTACAAATACGAATGCAGACTCACATAAATACACACAAGGAAATGCTATGCTACCGCGTGCGCAAACCAGTTTTCAATTACACAATTGTGTGTCTCTCTTCCATGAGTGGGGCCAGAAAGATGGCACAGGGTTGAGACCGCGCTCACGTCCTGGAGACGGAGCACACAGCTTAACACGTCTGTGTCACGCATGGTCCATAACAACATTCCACCCTCCCCCACCCGCTCTGACATCTGGCAGGACACAGTGTTCCTCCTCAGGCGACAACCTCCCCCTCGGTACCTCTGTTTTCTAAGTCACTAAGGTGTAGTATGAGGTAGCAGTAACAAAAAAATGCAGATAAGCAAAAAGTAAATAAAACTAGTTTAAGCCTTCACCTGCCTTGAAAGTTTCAATAAGACAGGCCTAACTGGTCGCAAAACCTGTATTGCCCAATACCGATCCGATACCAGTGTTGTTGTTTTATAAATCAGTTAACCCTTGCGTTGTCTTCCGATAATTTGACACGAACAACTTAATTTTTTATTACAGGTTTTTTTTTTTTTTTTTTTTACTTAATCAATTGGAATACAATTTCTTGACTTTGTTCACATTTGGCATCTGAAAAAAACAAACAAAAACAAAAAAAAACTAGACCATTTTCTTTACATTTTATAGGTTTTATTTCACTTTGTTACACCTGTAGTGTTTCCAGTCAAAAATGACAGGCCATTGGAAATGAAAGCATTCAGGAGCCTGTCAAGTGGTTTTTATTGTCCAACCATCTAATGAGCACATATGTGCATGTGTACTTGCACACATAAAGTCTTCAGACATGTATACACACCCATATACATACCCATACACACACCCAAAGTGGTTTCCTAGTCAAGCATTGAAAGGTTCAGAGATTGTCTGGTAATCCAAAGGGTATGAGGGGGTGTGAGGGATGTGTGGGTGTGTGCGCGCGCACACACATCTGTGTTGTTCCATAGAAATTTATAAAGGAACGAATGGATGAGGTTACACGTTGTTTTTCCATGTTTTATGGGGACGCTCCATAGACATAATGGTTTTTATACTTTACAAACTATATATTCTATCCCCTATCCCTCACAGAAAACTTTCTGCATTTTTACGTTTTCAAAAAACATGATGATTTAGAATGATTTATAAGCCATCTTCCTCATGGGGACCGACAAAATGTCCCCACAAGGTCAAAAATTTTGGGTTTTACTATCCTTATGGGGACATTTAGTCCCCACAAAGTGATAAATACAAGCTCTCACACACACACACACACACACACACACACACACACGCATGCACGCACGCACGCACACACACACACTTATATCCCAGGCAACTTCTGAACTACTCTTAACAGGAACAAAGGAAAAATATGTAATGTCAAAAAAAAAAAAAAGACAAACAGAAGCTCTTAACACATCTGCACTGCTCTTACACTTCAGTTTAGAACGGCACGAACACAAGCGGAGTGATACACACACAGTGAAATGTCGGAGTGATGATGGTGTCAGACCATCAGTGCTCATGGAACATTTCTCATCCAATCAGATTCAAGGACCAGAACTAACTGTTGTGCGTGTTTGTGTGTGTGAATATATATATATATATATATATATATATATATATATATATAGTAGGGTTGCAGCGGTATACCGGTTTCACGGTATACCACGGTTTGAAAATTGACGGTTATCATACCATGTACATTTGCTTATCTACGGTATTGAGAAAAAAATGCCACCGGACGGAGAATCTCACATGCGCGTGCGCATCTCCTTTCCTCCTTGTCTGCCTGTCAGGCTCGTCAACTCGCGTCACACACACACAAACACACATGCAGCAGAGAAATTGTCAGAGAGAAGCGAGGCGAGGGGGTCTGACATGAGTGTGTGAGTTAAAGCAGTGTTTCTCAACTGGTCTATTCGGACTGGGTCGCGGACAGCAGGGAAAGAACAATGCCATGGTTCTCCCATTGAAGATATTGCGGCGGCCGCCCAAGTGATCGACTATTTAGGACTGCCGAGGAAGATTAAATTATAATCTCGCAAACAACTAAAGCAGACATGTGCAATTTACAGCCCACGGGATGGATCAGGCCCTCCACATGGTTTAATGTGGCCCGCAGCTCATTTATCATTAAAGCGTTTTGTTTTTTTCATTGGATATTTCAGTTAACTTGCATTGGGACCTAACGCGTGCGTCTCCACAAGCGTTTAACATGTTCAGGGTTGCCAGATAAGAGACGCAACACCCCCAGTTTGAGATTTATACTTGCACAAATTGGAAATATTCCACCTAATGTTATACTTATTTTGTGCAATCTGGCAACCATCTCTCACTTTCCCCTTTGAACAAACTTAGCGATCTGTAGCGCAATGTTATGCTCAAGGAAAAGTGTTATTCGGCTACTCTGTGTCCATTCTTGAGGCTGCTTGTGATTTTTATTTTTAATTTTTGTTTTTAGTTAGCAAGCTGTGACATTCAGGGTGTCAGCTACTGCTACATGTAATTTTTTTAAAAAGGTATTGTTTAATTGCTTAAACAACTGATGCAATTCGGCAATGCTGGGGTTAGGGTTACAGTAAATACCCCCTTTGTTGGGAATTATTGGTCTAGACTTTGGTCTCTGTCCACTTAGAAATGTTAAACTCAAAACCAAATTCTGAAACTATAACAGTATCTGAACAATGCTGGTTATGAGCCCTTGGCAGATGTCAAAGAAGCATATATTTCTATAGTATGTTAATCCTTCATGGTGGACTTCTAATTGTCACTGGTACATTGGTACTTATTTTAACTGATACAACACAACTGATTACACAACACAACAATCTTGGTTGGAAGCCTGGTGTAGCGGGTGGGTTTGGGTCTAGCATGCTTTGTCCATGATATCTTGACTATTCTCAAACAGCTCTGATTAAAATACTTACTCATGTCATAGAAATGCTGCCAGAACGCTTCCATCCAGCTGTGTGTGTCTTGAGACATTTGCATGAGAAGTGTGTATGTAGTCTCATCAGCAGACTGGTAAATTATAGAGACACTTTGGGCATTTAATGCCGGATCTCTGTCTGTGGCACGCACACGAGCGTCCTAAATCAGGCCCACAAACACAGAAATAAACATCTTAAAAATGTGGTTCCAAGACAAGGTGTACATAATTACTATGATAGATGGCCAAAGTAGTAAACAACTTCCAACATCATGTAAACTGCAATACTGGATTTACAAGACACAAGAAACACATAATTTACACATAGTCAAAGCCAATGTGGGCCTTGAGTGACCTCTATTGGTTAAAAGATGCAACTAGTGCTTCAGAATGGATAAAGTCAGTAAAGTGGCCACAAAAAGTATGTAGACACTTAAATAGCATGAATTTCATTGCATTAGATAAGTAAAGACCAACTGGTGTGGCTTCATCTGAATGCAAAGACTGACCTTATTAATTGGAATAGTGAACAATGGTTTCTCTAAAGATTCAGTATCATCTTGCTGCTGGTAACACTTTAAATCAGTCCCTTTCAGGACACCATAGACATCTCTCCAGTCCTTTAGATTGTCCTTTGATTGCTAAAAAGTGATGAAAAATAGATGAAATGGAAAATGGAACATTTTACCTACTTGACCACCAAAAATACATCTTTATAGACTCACCCAAACTCTGAGTTGTCCACTCATGACCTCTTGAGTCATACAGAGAGGCTGGGCAACGAGTCGACAGCACATATTACCATAGAGTGGCAACCAGAATGAGGAGTCCTCTTAAACAGACACACACAAACAGATAAACAAATAAGAAATATAGGCTATACAAAGAAATACATAAATACAAAGACATAAAAAAAAGGTTCTGTGAACATTCAAAATGTTTTAAATGAAATAAAAATGTTTTCTTACCCGTGCCAGATATGGTCAGGTCATGGGTTCGGAAAGAGTTTTGTACATGGCACAGGGTAAGTGATGTATGGGCCAGGAGCTGGTATTTAGGGCCCCTATGGACAGTAGGCAATATTTAGGGTCTTTGTGACCATGTTTACATTGTCTAAAATTTTTGTAGTTGTTGTAGATAAAAATGATCACAGAATGTTAAGTCCTTTTGAAACTAAACAACAAAACTTGTATTTTAAAAGAAGTGAAAGCATAGAAATAAGAAATTATATTTTGCATGTTTTTGTGGCAATTACGGTAAGCCTTGTTTCGTACCATTTTGTAACACATCATCCAAGTTCAAATTATGGCAATGCGTCCAAATGTTTTACTTTTATGTTTGTTTATAAAATGGTAATTGTAATTAATGTACTACAATAATGACTAAATTATGTCTGGACACATTTTCTTATCATAAAAATTATGAAAAATTAGAGCCACTAAACCAAAAAATACCATGATGATTTTATAAATACTTCTCAGTTTATATAATATATAATTAGGAGATATTTTACCATTACAGTCATTAGAAAAAAAATTACATAATGAACGTAATAGTTATGTGACATAGTTAACATAATTTTCTTTAAGTAAAATATATATTGAATTATTGAATAGATTCCAAAATCAATCAATGTCTCAGCATGTCATTGCATATTCTCTCTGCTGTTATTGGCTCTAGTGTCAGACTGAATGAGTGTTGAGATAATAAGTTGTCAAGGTGAGATTAAAAGTGCTTATGTCTGTGAAATAAATAGGTAATGTGTAAATTTCAAGTAAAATATGAAAAACAACCCGTCGTTATCATAAATTGTAAAATACAGAGATGTATTTTGTCAAAATGAACAATGTGGATAAAAAATACATTTAAATACATTAGCATTACCTAATTGGTGTATTTTCAAAACTGAGGACCCCAACCGTAATAAAATAATTTTTACATTTTTAACACATTTTCTCTTATACAAATCTAAAAAAAATGATATCCACAGTTCAGAGCATTGTATCCATGATTACAGTATGCTGTACATATGTTCGTACATGCAACAGATATGGTACACACAATCACACCTACACTTGTACTCACTGCACAGAAATGGCAGGTAGAAGGACCGGAGACCCTCCTCCAGATGACCCACCTCCCACAGATCCTGCCCCGCTGCTGTGGGAACTGCAGGAAGTTGCCGTCTCCAGAGTTGCCATGAATTTCTTACTGGATGCGCGTGTAACAGAGTTTCCGAGCCGGCTCAGCCTCCAGGAAGAGAAGCCCATACTGAGATCCTCCTCCACACGGCAGCTGTACAGCGCCACCCGCAGGTCAAATCCTGGAGGAACATCAGAGCTTTGTAGGAGAGAGAGAAATAAGAGGAAACTAGAGGTTTAGGATTTCTTTTGATGTCCCAATATACAAATTTGAAATAAGTAATATAGGTCTATATGAAGAATTTAAACATTTTAAAGTGGCAATTAATTATTTTTTTTAAAAAGACGACTTTCCTTGATATTTTTAAATAAAAGACACAATTCACTTTCACTGAATGCAATAAAGATGGGTTTAAAGTGAATGGTGATTGAGACTATGCATTACATCTCTTTTTGTGATCTATGAAATTAGGACATAAATAAATAAACAAATAAAAAAGGCACAAAAAAATCTACATAAGTGGGCCACAGGGATACATACAATATGACAACACTATATAGAAGATAACCCAAAGACAGTTTTATGTTTTGTATTTTAGGAAAAGGGGACAAAAAAAATAAAGAGTATCTCACAATATCACTGTGTCATCGAAACAGATGTCTGTGAACGTTCTGTCCACAATTACGAGATCTGTGTCGTGTATCTCTGTCCCCACCTGCAGCAAACAGAACACAGCACACTGGTGCAGCTCTAAACAGAGAACAAGAGAACATTAGCCAAGAAATTACAAAAAATATTACTGACTGTGTGCATAATAATTTATCAGACTCACCTCCTTTGTTTTTGAAGTATTCAGAGTCTTTCCACATAAGAGGAATGCGGATATCTAAGTTGCAATATTGAATATAATGAATATAATGAATTCAACTAATAATTTCAAATAAACAAGACAAAGTTAATGAGTTAAATAGTCTGTTTGTATGTAACCTCCAAAATATGTCTGTGTGTGTGTTTGGGGTGTTGTTGGGTGGTTTACAAGGACATTTTTTTAGGTTACAAACTGGTAATTACAAGGGTATTATGCAATAAATATGGTATATGAGGACACAATTCAAATTGCTTAAAAAACATCCTAAACAATGTTTTTTTGTGTAGAAATGCATGGATAAAAATGTATGAGTGTTAGGTTTAGGGGTAGGGGATATAATCTATAGTTCATACATTATAAAAATCATTATGTCTATGGAGAGTCATTGTGTGTGTATGTGTGTGTGTGTGTGTGTGTGTGTTTAACCCCACCTGAAATGGCTAATTTCCCTGTGCAAGGTAATCTCTCATCATGAGACCCACCATCAAATGACCTACAACAAACAAAAAAATAAATCAAAATCTATCCATCCATCCATCCATCCAAACTACTTATTCATCCAAATCAACCAATCAAATAATTCTCCATCCACCCATCCATTCATCTAACCAACCAATCATATACCTATTGGGTGGATTGATATATACCTATCAATCCACCCATATCAACTAACCAACCAAATCAATATCCATTCATCCACCCACACATCCATCCATCCAAATCAACTAACCAACCACTCATATCACCATTCATCCATCCATTCAACTAATTACCCAATTAAATCACCATTAATCCATCAAAATAACCAACCAACACTATCCACCTGTCCAAACAATTAACTAACCAATCATATCATTATTCATCCTTCCATCAATCCATCCATTTAAATCATTATACATCTATCCACCCATTCAGATCAACTAATCAACCAATTAAATAATGATCCATCAATACATTTGTCCAAATCAACTAACCAAACCAATCAATAGTCACCCATGCAAACAACTAACCAACCAATCAAATTACCATCCATCCATCCATCAAAAAATACATCCATCCAAATCATTATCCATCAATCGAAATCAACTTACCAATCAAATCATTATCCGCCCCTCCAAACAATTAATCAACGAATCAAATTATCATCCATCCAAATCTACTAACCAATCATAACATCATCCAACCATCCATCCAACCTTGCATCAATCATCCATTTAGCCATCCAAATAAACATATCATCCAAATTATGACCAAATAACTAACCAATCAATCAAATCACCATGTAATGAGCTGATACCTCATATTTTATAATATACCTGGTGTTTTGTCTTAATATATATTATTTAATAAGCATAGGCTATCAATGTGCCTGTTATATTACCCTGGCTTTAAAAACTAGCAGTGAGGTTTGGCAGTTCGTTTGGACTAAGCTTGTATTAAAATATCTCATAAAAGGACACTTTACATGCAATATTTTACTACAAGTGTAGACAAACGAATTGCTGAACGTCACTGCTATTTCTATTGCACTCTATTAAGTATGCAATAATTAAATAAAGAAAAGCCTGTGAGCCTGTGTTTTCTTTAATATCATCTTAAATGTTTTGTATCATTTATTTATAATCACTGTACATTGTGTTATTTTATCTAAGCATATAAAAAAGAAAAGTTTGGATCAAGAGTCTGTTTGGAATATTCTCATAGCAAAATACATTTAACAGCAGTCGTTATCTCCCCCGTTTAACAACACAGCTTCTGTAATTCTGAAAATGCATCAAAACATGGAAATAACAATGAAACGGTTATGCCAAATCTGTTAAGCCTTAACAGCATTAAATATATTAATCGTATGTATTGACAGCTGAATAAGGTCAGAGCAGGAAAACAATTTAAATTTTAAATGTTAAATGTTTGTAGAAAAGCAACAGTGTCGACTACTGCACATTGTGAAATTGGTTTTCATTTTAATTGTCAAGGTCTCAGTTTGAATAGACCTTTCATCTGCAGCTCATTTCGCAAATCCATCAAGACTTTGGTGTGAAAAGGCCATATCTCTATATATCTGTCATTCATACCCCAACCACATTCATCTCTCTTCATTACCTGCGTCCAGCTTTCTGCATGGCCTGGGCTTCCTTCATGCGTTGCAGCTGGCTCATAAGTGCCAGTATGCGGCTGTTAGAGATGAGGAGGGTCTTGGAGGCCTCCAGAGCCTGATCTTTCTGAGAACATGCCGCTAACAGCTTACAAGCCCCTTCTCTGATCCTGACCTCCCTCTCAATCTGTTTGTGAACCTCACAGTCCTGCAGAGACAATGAGAGTTTCAACCAATTAGTTCTAATATACGTGGACAAAGCTATCCAGTAGCCTTCCCATTAATCTCAATGGCTTTTGATCGGCAGGAGCATGCTTCCTTCATGCAGCCTAGAAGTACATAACCTAAAAGCTGCCTTCTGTGACTGGGACTAACAGTCTGCCTAAAATGTCATTTTGTTTTCCACAAAAGAAAGAAAGTCATATGGGTTTAGAACAATATAAGTTTGAGTAGATAATGAAAGAGTATTAGTTTCTGTATTTATGAACAATCCCTTTAACACACAAGGCTTGACATCAAATGGCATTGCCCCACTTTCATCTGAATGTAGACAGGTTGTCTCTCATTTTAGAATGGACTTACTTTTGCCACCTTACAGCCAACTCACCAGACTAGAAAAGTCTTTAACCCCACCAAAGTAATAGTGATTTATCTAAAAAGCCTACAAAAGACATTCTTGGCCCAAAGGATGATGCTGTTGTGTTGGAATAACCCAGAAACTGATGCGACCTAAGAAATCAAAAGTTAATGAGGCCAGAGTTAAAAAAAACCCACAGTGTTTAAGAGACAAGTAGGTTAAACATTTTGGAGTAACAGTAACATATTAACACTTTTGTAGCACTTTATATTTTTTTCTCAATGAAAACCACTTATTATATTAAGGTTTCTTTCAGCAAATTTAAATTTCTCTCTCAATTTCCATTTTCCAACCTCTCTGAGACCCTAAAGGAACTATCACTTTAAGATATAAATATTTATTAATAAATATACAATACATACTGTATATTGATTAAGAAATATTTATATATATACACTCACACATGCACACTGATCAGCCACAACATTAAAACCACCTGCCTGTGTAGTTTACCCTTGTGCCGCCAAAACAGCACCAACCCGCACATCAGGATAACATTCCAAGATGCTATACTTCTCACCACAATTGTACAGAGTGGTTATCTGGATTACTGTACACTTTGTCAGTTCAAACCAGTCTAGCCATTCTCTGTTGACCTCTCTCATCAACAAGGCATTTCCGTCCACAGAACTGCCCCTCACTGGATGTTAATTGTTTTTGGCACCATTCTGAGTAAAAACCCAGGAGATCAGCATTTACAGAAATAATCAAACCAGCCCATCTGGCACCAACAATCATGCCATGGCCGAAATCACTGAGATCACATTTTTCCCCCACTCTGATGGTTATTAACTGAAGCTCCTGACCTGTATCTGCATGATTTCATGCACTGCTGCCACACGATTGGCTGATTAGATAATTGCATGGATGATTGTTGGTGACAGATGGACTAGTCATTTGCGGATCCCAAATCCTATTTCAAGGGTGGGCCTGCCACAAACCCTGACCAGCTGATTGCAGTCTAGTGTTTAAGCCACTTTAGTGTAAGACCACTTCAGACCAAAGGACGAGTTTACTTATACTCAAAGAGCTTAAAAAAATAATAGCTTATTGTGAGTGTTAATGTGAGACTGCAAAGGCAGTCTCACATTTGTTTTAATTGTTTAAGTATGCTTCCAGCACTCTGAATGGCTACTGTTAAACTAAAAACAATTTAGTTTTGCAATATAGTTTGATATAAGAGACCAGGGGCAATTGTAACAATTTATGTAATCACAAATAGCTGCTCAAAAAAGTAATCTCTCGGCCTGAAAAGCATGATCATATTTCACATTTCTGTCAAAAAAGAAAAGAAAAAAGTATGAAAGTTAATTTATTTATAGGTCAAATATTTTCTTCTGCCTTTAACGTTTTGACGTCTTCGAATTTTAACAAATTTCAATTTCAACTATAGTTACAAAAAAAAAAGTAGCTGGTAGAGCTCATGCAATAATTTATCTTTCAAGTTAGGTCAAGGTCATTTAGGAAATACAAAATTGGATTTGGACATTGATTCATTAAAATGTCTAAGTAACTGTATTCATTGAAGTATCTGGTTTATTTTTAAATCAATTTATTTTACTACAAAAGATTTAACTCATTTTAAATCCTCATTATGTTAGTACCAATTAAGACTTCTGCTTTAAATACATTTTCTTCATGAAAGCTTATATATAACATATATTATATATACTGTATATATATTAAATCTTATATTTTATATAGTAATAATAGTATTAAAGTAACAATAATATTCCTTTTAATTTTTAAACAGTGTGCTAATCAGATTTATTTCTTAAGGGTTAATATTGCCAAGCGTTTGTAACACTAACTTCTTGTATTGAACATTGTATTAAAATTAAAATATATTCTTTCCAAATATAAATATATTAATGGTCCTAATACATATACATATATTTTTTCTAATAAGTTATAAAGAAAAATTTAATTAATGCAAATAAAAATGCCCAAGTTTAACCAATACACCTTTAAATAAAACCTCATCAGGAAGTAACAGGAAGGACTGTACTGGATGTACTTAAGCTGTATTGGATGATTTCCAAAAGAATTAAGGCAGGATGAAGAGGAAGAAGGTTTTACAGGGTCACTCCTCAACTCTATAACACCAACTATGGGAACGTAAATGACAATGATGAACATCCAGCATGAAGTGGATTCCTGATAACAACATCGATTGGACAAGATGTCTTGAATTACACACAGGTAACAGCAGGTGAATCTTACAAAAAAACATGTCTAAAATCATTAGGAAAAAAATATGATATTTTGATGAATGAAAATGAACCTTAATCATTAATATTGCTTTCCTTGTACATGACCATTAATGTCATAGCAATTAAAAACATTTTCCCTAAATATATCCATTACCACAATCCATCTAGGCTGCACAACCAATACCACCATAATGTATAAAAACTATTTTTTTTTTTCATTACAGTAATAAGAATTGGGGGAGGATGTTCTTCATTATCGTTAAATTAACGCTATGACAACAAAAATGGTTATAAAAATTAGGCTTCATTTAATTTAAGCAAAATAAGTCCTTATTTCATATTTTCTTTTTTTATTTTGATTTTGGAGTGAAATAGGACCTGGACATGATCTTGACCATTTGACATTAATCCCTATATGCTACACCTCTAGTCCCACACACAAACACATGCTCAGACACATAAACGTGCTCAGACATAAAAACAGAGGAATGTTGTAAAAATGTTCAGCCCCAAATAAAAGCTCTGATACGCAGGACCAAAAACTCAAAGTATTAAAAGCCATAAATACTGTAGATATGAAAGTCTCTGTGTATTTTCTATTTCCGCATTCATTCAGTGTTTATGGTCAACAGATAATACCTCTGTAATCGGTTTACATCCTGTACACTGTGCTGTAAGGAGCCGCAGTTACATAAGAGTTGAAAAGAGGGTGATGTGTGTGTTTTAAGATTAACACGAATACCTGCTTTCACATGATCATAATAAAAAGGAATCTGAGAGTTTATTCAAATATATAAATGCATCTTAAAAGGAATTTACTAAGGTAAATCATAATTTACTTCGGCATCAAATCCAAACCGCAGTTGAATACATGTCAAAGGAACTGACTAACAGAATAGATGTCATGCAAATACAGAAGTTGAAATCAGAAGTTTACATACACCTTCGCCAAATACATTTAAACTCAGTTTTTTACAATTCCTGACATTTAATCATGGAAAACATTCCCTGTCTTGGGTCAGTTAGGATCATTATTTTAAGAATGTGAAATGTCAGAATAATAGTAGAGAGAATTATTTATTTCAGAGGTTTTATTTATTTCATCACATTCCCAGTGGGTCAGAAGTTTACATACACTTTGTTAGTATTTGGTAGCATTGCCTTTAAGTTGTTTAACTTGGGTCAAATTTTTTAGTTAGCCTTCCACAAGCTTCTCATAATAAGTTGCTGGAATTTTGGCCCCTTCCTCCAGACAGAACTGGAATAACTGAGTAAGGTGTGTAGGCCCCCTTGCTCGCACAAGCCTTTTCATTTCTGCCCACAAATTTTCATTCGGGGGATCGGATTGAGGTCAGGGCTTTGTGATGGCCACTCCAATACCTTGACTTTGTTGTCCTTAAGCCATTTTGCCACAACTTTGGAGGCATTCTTGGGGTCATTATCCATTTGGAAGACCCATTTGCGACTGAGCTTTAACTTCCTGGTTGATGTCTTGAGATGTTGCATCTCACATCCACATAACTTCCCTTCCTTATGATGTCATCTATGTTGTGAAGTGCACCAGTCCCTCCTGCAGCAAAGTACCCCCCACAGCATGATACTGCCACCCCAATGCTTCACAGTTGGGATGCTGTTCCTTAACTTGCAAGCCTCACCTTTTTACCTCCAAACATAATGATGGTTATTATGGCCAAACATTAAAATTTTTGTTTCATCAGACAAGAGGACTTTTCTCCAAAAAGTAAGATCTATGTCCCCGTGTGCACTTGCAAACTGTAGTCTGGCTTTTTTATGGCGGTTTTGGAGCGGCAGCTTCTTCTTGTTGAGCATCCTTTCAGGTTATGTCAATATAGGGCAATATAGGGCTTTTACTGTGGATATAGATACTTGTCTACCTCTTTCCTCCAGTATATTCACAAAGTCCTTTGCTGTTGTTCTGGGATTGATTTACATTTTTCGCACCAAACTACGTTCATCTCTAGGAGACAGAATTCATCTCCTTCCTGAGCAGTATGATGGCTGCATGGTCGCATGGTGTTTATAATTGTGTACTATTGTTTGTACAGACGAACGTGGTAACTTCAGTCAATTGGAAATTGCTCGCAACGATGAACCAGACTTGTGAAGGTCCACAATTTATTTTCTTAGGTCTTGGCTGACTTCTTTTGATTTTTCCATGATGTCAAGAAAAGAGGCACTAAGTTTGAAGGTAGGCTTTAAAATAAATCTACAGGTACACCTCCAATTGACTCCAAAAAGCCAGTTAGCTAATTGCCTAAAGGCTTGTCATAATTTTCTTGAATTTTCCAAGCTGCTTAAAGGCACAGTTAACTTAGTGTATGTAAACTTCTGACCCACTGGAATTGTGATATAGTCAATTAAAAGTGAAACAATCTGTCTGTAAACAATGTTTTGATAAATAACTCATGTCATGCACAAAGTTGATGTCCTAAATGACTTGCCAAAACTAAAGTTTGCAAATATGAAATCTGTGGAGTGGTTAAAAAATGAGATTCATTGGTAATGTGATTCTAAACCAGAATATTTCTATTCATGTATGAATGAGCTCTACACCAAAAATAAATAAATAAATACAAAACAAAAAATTTATTATTTTCCTGTTATGATTTGTGAGCGGCGTTTCACAATAACTTTTTTGGTCCCTGACTTATAGTCAGTTCTATCATATTGGTTCATGCTCCATCTATCAGTCTGTAGACAGTGAGCATTGTGTTAAGCCTTGTGATTTCCTCAGGGACATGTCTATGTCTGAGAAAGAAAAAAAGATTTCCTAAGGGTTCTTTGTCTGTTACTTAAAAGTAAATTGGCTAATCTAATTGCTGCCAAACTCCACCCTGCAAAATAATTATAATCCCACCCAGAAAAATGGCAGTAATCCAGCTGTCAGACACTAAGTTATGTAACAATACTGAGCACATATCCTTAATAAAAATGTAAGACCACAGTAGAATGTGTTGATCTAAGTGTTTGGGGTCAAGTTTGCATTTTAGATGTTAAGTTTAGAAAGTAGTGTGCTCTTTAATCGCTTATATTTAACTGAATTCTCATTTATGTTTCAGTTAAGTGACAACTTTGTTTCAGACGTTTCTCCAAAAATTCCTTTAAATAAATATGAACACAAATGAGAGAATAGTTGACATATAGTGAAAGTACAGAGCTATATAACTAACATGGATAGCATGGGGCATACTTTGGTCTGGAAGAATTTGATGAGCAATATTTCACAGAAAGGAGTTCATACACTACCAGTTGGCACCCCACTTTCATCTTCCCTTATGATGCCACTATGCCTTGCATACATTGGATATATGTTTTTGTGCCTCTGGGTTCATATTAAAGGAACATTCCAGGTTTAATAGGCTACAAGTTAACCTCAATGTTGACCATGACAAAATATAATTTAGACTCAGTTCTCCTTTTCTTTACAAAAAAAATCGAGGTTACATTGAAGCACTTACAATGGAAGTGATTGGGGGCCATTATTATTATTTGAGCTGTAAAGTTGGCTACAATTCTTGGGATTTTACAGTTTATGGCTTTATATCGCCATGGCAAAGGAGTAAATTTTGCTAGAACTTTACTTTAAGGTTAGAAACGATTTTATCACACTGAAAATTATGTCACGTCTATTGTTTACGTTTTGTGGCTTTACTTTTGAAACCGTGAGTATTTTAACGTTTACAGATTGGCTCCACATCGTAAACGCATCACTGTAACTTTGATTTATATGTATTAGTTTTTTGTAAGAAAAGGAGGGACGAGTCTAATTTATTTTATTATTATTATTTTTACATTTTTTTTTTTTTTTTTGGTGGTAATCAACATTATGCCACAAAAGCTCTCGATTAAGCTTAACTTGCATTAAAAGTTGGGGCATTCCTTTAAAATCTCTGACTTCTGTTGATACTTGGATGAAACAATCCATGCAATCGCCTAAAATACGAAAGAGCTATACATACGCGCAATAAAATTTTACTTTAGGTTTTTAGTAATGTTATCGAGTATGAAGCTTGCAGTGATGGTTCTTCTATGGATGTACAGAAGTGGTGCTCACCTGTGCGGAATCTTCCAGCACGCTCAGACGACCTCTGTTCACCTCCATTTCCATTGCGGATCCACGGGCCACTGTGGCTCTGGAAGTTTGGTTTCTGTAGAACATTATTACTGATGTATTAATCTTAATAATCGGCCGTGTACTTCGAAATGCTAAATATAAATGCTGTATTAAAATAACGGATATCCTTTATACATTCCGCCCTTATATTTGAATCTATAAAGGCCCCATTAGTATATTGTTTTCAAATCCAGTTGGAACTGTAGCTGCGACTATGGAAAGACTGAGTATTCCTACGGTGTGGGTGGCGCTTGAAGTTTTCAACACACACCAAAAGAGCGCCACCATCCAGAGAAATAAACATTGGGTGGAATAGTTGCTAGGCAATACATATTTTGAATGGGATGTAATGCAGACTTCCTCCAGAATGCGGTTGACGTTTTAGTTAACCAAATCCTCCGTTAACCGCATTATTTTTCCAGGACGTTTTCTCTCTCTCTCACTGACTGGAGAAATGTGTACACTAGTTGTGTAAATACGCACTATATATATATATATATGTAATCATAGTCGACTGCGATTGGTCTATCCTGAGGAAACTGGTCTATCGCTGAGAAAAGTAACACGTAACACGTGATAACAGTAATATTCAAATCCACCGCCTTCTGACCAATGAGAGACGTCAGGGCCAATATACCCCGCCCATTTCCGATATCTGTTTCACGGGAAATGCCATTCCACCAATTGTTAACTCAATTATAACGGAATAAAATCACTGTTTATTCGTATACCCATCTACTTACCCATAGCTTTTTAAGGAATATTCCGGGTTTCATACAAGTTAAGCTCAATCAACAGCATTTGTGGCATCATGTTGATTTACACACATACACAAAAAATTGTTTCGACTTGTCCATTTTCTTAAAAAAAAAAAAAAGTTACAGTTATGCATTTACAATGGAAGTGAATGGGGCCTATTTGTGGAGGGTTTAAAAAGGCAGAAATGTTAAGCTTACAATTTTAGAAAAGAACTAACTTTAATTCTTCTGTTAAAACTTGTGTGATACTTGAGCTGTAAAGTTAACTGTGTTAAAACTTTACACAAAAAATGTTAGAAAGCGGTGTTATCACACTAAAATCACATTGACAAGCTTACAACTTGTGGCTATACAACTATTAAGGAAACACCGCCTGTCCGAAAAAAGAAAAAGAAAAAGAAAGAATATTATGAAATGTCATTAAAGCGAAAATTAGGAGTGACGAATCATTGCGGACTTTATGATAAACGTTTATTAAAAAATTGCTTTGTGACATTTGTGAAACTTATATTTATCATCCACTCCATACATAAAAGTTTTTAATTTGCAAGCCATGGAATTAAACAAAAGTTTTCTTGTAAAAAAATATTATGGTGTGTGAAGGCACCATTAAACAACCTTATGATTTCTTTAGGGAAAGCACAGTTTAAGAAATAAAGATGAAAGTGATTAAATCATAAAGTAATACAAAAATACGTGCACCGTGAAACTCTTTAGGTGGCATTAACTGTATTAACGAAATACAATACAAACACAATTAACATTAATTGGGAAAAACAAGGGAGTTTACGAGGCTTAACCCTAACAGGAAAATATTTGATTTCTATTTGTTTAAGCACAAATAATGCTGTAGCCATTTTAAGAAAGTAGAAATTACAGTATGTGGGTTGTGTTGAACTTTCCAGTGGAAATTCTTATATTTATTATTATTAAGTTTATATTTATAATTGTCTTCAGATCTTAATTTGTATTGTTAATATGCACCTGTTGGGTAATGTAATCAGATATTGCCATTTTTTTATACATATTATATACAATAGTGAAAATATTTTTTGCCCAGCCCAAATTCCAATTGTAATTTTACAGAAATTATTTGATAACTCTCTCTTTTATACACAAATGTACATGGAAATCTGAATTATCTGCCTGTAACTTAACT
Organism: Moxostoma hubbsi; assembly: GCA_032164185.1. Lineage (NCBI taxonomy): Eukaryota > Metazoa > Chordata > Actinopteri > Cypriniformes > Catostomidae > Moxostoma > Moxostoma hubbsi. The sequence goes on along the minus strand of JAVLUX010000001.1, from coordinate 37,469,239 downwards.
GTAAATTTACTGTAAGTCAATTTTTACTCATTCCACATGCAAAGAAATTGGCTGAATCATAACAGAGGTACTTAAAGGCACATTAGCACAAACAACCCGTTTCATTCTAAAACTAAATTACAATATATATTTATGTATCTTTTTGGTGTATGATTTTTGCAATATTTCATAGATTAATAAAATAAACAACAAAAAATGTCAATAAAGTGCAGGATGTAGTCTTTTTAATGCCTGTTTGTCAGCTGTGGTTCTGACCTCAGCTCTTTTAGTTCTTTTTTCACACTTTCCTCAGTAACTATATCATCGCTCTTTCTCTTCAGAGATGAGACCGATGCATCATCATCTTCAGCCACATTGCAATTGTCTTCTCTCATTTTAGATGATGCACCCAGCTGTATTACCTCTGGGTAGACGGTAGAGGAGCCCTGTGGTGAGTGATCCACAGGGCCAGAATCTTCTAGAACAGGTTTTGTTGTATTTTTATTCTGTTCTGTGGACAATGGACCTCTAGAACTCTCCAAAGAATCAGTAACATGATTTAGAGGGACTTGCTTCAGCTGTTGTGCTGGTCTGCTTCTCAAACCTTGGCAAATATTGGGTTTGGGTTTAGAGAAACGGCCCCTTCTAGATGGAGGAACACTGGTGGAACAAGTCGAGATCTGCTTCTCATGTCTGTGATTTGATTGGCTCCTGTACTGGGACAGTGTCCTCTCTAGTAGGTTCTGGCATACTATTCCCACAGGCGGAAAGGTCAAGACTACCTATTGTCTCTGATTCACAATTTATAGAAGGATCTGACATAATTTCCAAGGCATCAGCTTGAAGCTCGTCAACTGTGTCTGTGATAGCGACTTCCTTCTCAACAAGGCTTGATGACTGCTCAATGACTTCATTTTCACCTGAAAAACATTAACATACGTTTTCAGATTTGCTAGATGACGGAAAGTGCCCATTTGGATTGAGGCTGGAGTGCTGATAATGAATCCTCTCTTGCCTGTGCAGGGTGTTTCTGCTGCCTGGATGATCTGAGCAGAGTTCCCGATGGTTAAAAGAGTCTGTGCTGCCTCATTGTTGACCTCCTTACACACTGAGAACATATATCCAAGATGAAGCATCGACATTTAAGGAATGTTCTGGGTTCAAATCTAGATCAACAACAATTGCTGTCAATTCTCAGACAATGATTACAACTTGTTCCTCAGTTTGTAAAAACAAACAAACAAATATATAGCTTGAATATACACTTGCTGTATATTAATTCTTCAATCCAAAAATTTTTATTTGAGCTTTAAAGTTTTTTTTTTCTATGTAAACAGTCAATTTCTGAAATTACTGCATCATGTGAAAGTCACTGACTTTACATAGTCATGACAGGAGTTGAAAGGTCATAATATTGAACATAGCTTATCATTAGCCAACAGCAATCCATTTTGCAATTGTATGTCAATCTGTCCAAGATAGATTTAATGACAATGCCGCGTCAATGTACATGTGCATCAGACTGATGCGTTTGTATGAAGATATATTTGGTACAAATCAAATGAGCACCTGTGACAGTGTTATTTGTAGTTGTAGAGATTAGCCGCACATGTGTATCAGTAAATTTGAAGTCACAGAAAACAATGCTTTAAGAGTTGCAAACTTGTAGATATTTTTTTCTCTAAAAACACAACACAACAGTTACACCTTCTCAAATTCTTCATTGTAGGTGCACAAATCCTTTTCTACGAATCACAAATTAAGAAACTCATACGCTCACATTTTTGCTACAGTTGTTGCAGTGAATATGGTGCAAAACACATTCACACACCCGCATAAAAAAATGTGAAGTCACGGACACATTTTGCTCATCCGCAAATCAGTATGTGAATTCATCCAATGAGAGTTGCACACTTGTAGAATATTTTCTCACAAATTATATATTTATATATATATATATATATATATATATATATATATATATATATATATATTTATTTATTTATTTATTTATTTATTTTTTTTCCCCCTCGCACAAACACAAGTCCGTAACTACAACTGATTGAATCTGCTGCTACGAGTCTCAACACTGTTGCCGCATGGTGATTAAAATCAAATTAGTGATGGGCGCACTGATCTATATATATAAATTGAACAGAAGTATCGGTATCGACGATATTGGACTTGAAATAATTGGCATCGGATCAAAAAGAAAATAAGTGGTATCGCCCATCCACTGATCTATAAATATAATATATTTACGTTTAGCAAGGAAATAAATATGCATCGCAAACTATTGTTTCCCCAGGGATGCTTGTGTATCAGACGCTGGAAACGCCCCTTACTGAAACGGAAAATATGATTGGCTGGCATTTATCAGCGTCTGAAATGAACGTTCTGATTGGTTTTATGCTGCCTTTGTGTGCTTTTTGGAGCTTCAAAGTTTTGTTCACCATTCAATTGCAGGAGAAAGAGGTTAAATTACGCTTTGTAGACCAAATTTGTAGATAATTTAATTAAAAAATATTTAATTTGAAATGGTCCTGCGATGTGAGCAATGCAGTTTTAAAAGCACAAATAGTCCATGTAGACTCTGTTAACATGGTGTTATTAAATTTTGCATGTATAGTAATTATTGAAGAGTTTAAAAGAAGAACAAAAAAAATTTAAAGTAAAAGAAAAGTGGTGATAAAAGTACATAAACCTGAGAAGAAAGAATTCTACGTCATACCAGTGCTTCTCTTCCTCCCTCCTCCCATCTTCTCCCATCTGGATATGGCTGTGGATTATTACTATCGGCCGGATGTACAACACAGGTCATCTGAGGAAGGATCTGTAAGCTTAAACACAGGCTGTGTTTAGACACCGACCGATAATCGGTTTGATTATATTTTTATACTTTTCCACTTAATCAATTATCAGTTCATTAAAGGAATATTCCTGATTAAATACTAGTTAAGCTTAATCAACAGCATTTGAGACACAATGTTGATTATTTCGACTCATACCTCTTTTTCTTTAAAAAAATTAAAATAAAGCAAAAATCAAGGTTAGAGTGAGGCCTTTTAAAAGGAGGAACAAGTCTAAATACATTTTTGTGGTAATCAATATTATGCCACAGATGCTGTCGACTGAGTTTAACTTGTATTCAACCCAGAACATTCCTATAAAGTCAACCGATAATGTTAGACATAGACCAAAACAAAGAAGAACTTGCATATTGTGAGACAAATCGTACCAGTCTGATATTGCAAAAGATTTAAAATGTTAGTTTACATGAAGCAAAGAGGCAAGTGTATATCACCAATAAATCATCTTAAATTAATGTTTTTTTTTCACTTGCTGTTTATCTTCAGAGGTTAGTGTTAAATCATTTGGAAATTATAGTTTAAAGGCAAAAAATAAAACAATGATTAAAATCAATAATGCATATTGGTTATTGGACACTTAAAAACATTCACATTTTAAAAAATAATCAGTATCAGTTTCAGTCATAAAAGAAAATACAAAATTGGTTGATCTCTAGTTGGAAACCAAGAAGTTCATACATATGTAAATTATATAGATATACTATATCAGTATCAATAATCACTGTATTTTTTACTTTATTTTTTGCTTATGGACCTTATTCACAGTAGTGCCCAGGGTCAGAAATTAAGGGAGGCTCGAGGGAAAAATATCACCAAAAGGGACAAAAACAATCATGAAATTCCAAAAGTGTAAGAAAATGCCCCCAAAATTAATGTATCTGTTTTGTTTATTTATTATTATTTATAACATCTAATATACAGTTGAAATTTAAATTCTTTTTCAAATATTTCCCAAGTGATGTTTAACAGCGCAAGGGGATTTTAACACAGTATTTCTTATTATATTTTTCCTCTGGAGAAAGCCTATTTATTTAAATTTGCCTGGAATTAAATAATTATTTAAAACATTTTAAAAACTGCTAAGGTCAATATTATTAGCCCCCTTGATAAATGATCTGTTTGATTGGCTATGGAACCAACCACTGTTATCCAATGACTTGCCTAATTAACCTAATTAATCCCCCAAGTCTTTAAATTGCACTTCAAACTCAGGAGTAGTATCTTGCAAAGCAACCAATGAATGAAGTAATATAAAACTGTCATCACAGCAAAGACAAAATAAATTTGTTTATACTAGAGAAAATAATTGTTAATACTCACAAAGCAGGAGAAGGATATTTAAGCAATCGTGCGATATGGCCCTACATCAGCACTGCTGTGATTCGCCAGCTGGACGAGTACTGTAGGTAATTACAGCAGTGCTGATGTAGGGCCATATAGCACGATTGCGAGTGTGATATTACTTCTATACAACCGTTCAATGAACAAGTACATTTAAAAAAACAAATTAATAAATAAATAAATAAATAGGAAAACCAGAGTATGGTCATAGAAACGCATTTTTGCATGGATCTACTTTCTTACGCGACGATTCAGAATCTGGCGTTGCTGGTTCAAAACAAATGATGCGTCCAAGATTTCATTAGCAATTATAAAAGTTCACTTCAGAAATAGTATCACGGCTTGTGCTGTTTCTAACAAGTTATTGGATAAACAAGGAAAGACGGCTGGATGTGTGTGTGTGAGAGAGAGCGAGAGAGAGAGAGAGAGCGCGCGCGCTTGTGCAATCACCTGTTGCCACACCCAATCAGAGAGCTGTCAGCTTTAACAGTGGAAAATAGACGTCCAAGAGGGGGTATTCCTCTCTATTTCGCAGTAGCTGGTCCACAAGAGTCATTCACTATAGAAACAGCGATGTCCTCCGTCATTTTAAACAGTATATATCCAATGTGGAAACTCAGATAAAAGGTAAGCACTTGAGTTATGTAATAAATCAGGCTATTGTGTCTCTCATATGAGCCTTAATCCTGAAGTTGACTGTTTGGTAATGTATTAGTAATATGAACGATCATGGAGTTCTCTGTAAACAATGACTAACGGTTTCACCTTACGTCACCAACTGGCTCATATTACACACAATAATGATCTTTTGCCTCCACCTGCTGGCTAACATATGTAATTAAAAAAAATAAAGCCAACAGATATACTTTATCCTATCAGATACACTTTAGTTTAGAACAGCATGAACGTGGAATGATACACACAGTGAAGCGTCGGAATGCTGATGGCGTCACACCATCAGTGCTCATGTAATGTCTCTTGTCCAATCAGATTCGAGGACCGGAACTAACTGTGGTATATACGCTTTTATCAAAGTGCTTTCAGGTGTCAAGAACTGCCATGAGAAGTATTATCAAGAAGTTTGAACAGACCCACACAGTGCAGAACAAGACTGGCAGAGGCAGGAAGTGAAAGATTTCAAAAACCTTGGAAAGAAAACTGGTGAGAGAGATTTCTAAAGACCCAAGAACAACTGCCAAGACACTAGTGAATGATTTAGCCAAGTCTGGGATTGATGTCTCAACGAAGACAGTCACTAGAGCCCTGCACAGGAATGGACTGCGAGGTTGCAGACCAAGAAAAACTCCACTTCTGAAGAAGAGACACCTCCAAGCTTGACTGAAGATTGCCAAAGACAACCTAGAGAAAAATTATGCATACTGGAAATGTGCCCTTTGGTCAGATGAGACAAAACTAGAGCTCTTTGGCCATAGAGATGTTGCCTATGTTTGGAGAAAGAATAGAGAGGTGCTCAACCCAAAGAACACCGTTCCCACAGTGAAACATGGTGGTGGGAGTATAATGCTGTGGGGATGTTTCAGTGCGTCTGTAATTGGGAATCTCATCAGGGTTGAAGGAATCATGAAAAATTAAGACTACAAGAAGATTTTGAAAGACAACCTCAGGCAATCTGCAATAAAACTTGGATTGGGTCGACATTTCGTCTTCAAGTTTGATAACGCCCCAAAGCATACCTCACTTCTGGTGAAGAACTACCTCCAAACGAGCAAAGTGAACGTCCTTGACTGGCCTGCACAAAGCCCAGATTGATTCACATAGAAAATCTTTGGGCCACACTGAAGACTAGAGTCCATGCCAGGAGATCAACAAATCTAGAGGAGCTTGAGAGATTTGCTGAGGAATGGGATGCGACTCCTCAGGAGAAATGCCTAAAACTTGTTGAGAACTACAACAAACGACTAAAGGCTGTTATCAAGCAAAAGCGATACACTAAATATTTCAAAAGGGGGCTAATAATTTTGTCTTCAACTGTAGTTCTTAATATTAAATTCTAAGCCTGGTCAAATAAAATAAAATAAAAAATATTAAATTTTATGGGTAGGTGGTAATATATTCTAATTTTAAATATTCAAATTGAAAATGTATGTAAATTAATTTATTAAACTGAAGTTTTTCAATAAAATGATGATACCGTATATATTTTTTATATATATTTATGCCCTATTTATATATATAAAAAAAAAAAAAAAAAGGAATATAAATGTAAAAATGCCCCTAAACAATCAAATCCAAGGGTAATTGTTGCCCTATATGTTAATTTCTGACGCTGAAATGAAAATTGAGGTTGCGAGGGATAGACTTACTTGATCGTTCCACGGACAACTGAACACTGAAAAAAAATCTTTCCAAAAATTTCAGTAGACACAACAAACTCCATAAAGCACAAGTTGTGAGAATTAGATGTGATCTAGGACCTTTATACATCTTTATACAGTGCATGTCATTGAAAAGACTGTAAGTCAAACCTTAAGCCTTGTTTTCATTCACGTCATCAATCAAATATAGCGCTACTGTGAATAAGGTCTATTGATATGTAGTTGGTAACAAAACATTTGTCAAGAATGATCAGACGCTATTCTCTCCATTGAGCAAGGTCAGCTGTACTTTAGTTTTAGAGATTTGATTTGTCGATTCCATAATTTTTTTGACTTTCGCATCACTTCCTAATATAAAGCAAGGATCCTGCACTCCAGTCTGTTATCGAAAAGGATCATCTTATTGCCTAGAATCGGGCTCACCGGCCAAACAATGCAATTTTTTACAACACCATCAGAGCCTCTGGAAGCTGCTGTGATCAGCTGGAGGAAGAGTGTGGCAGGGCGGAGGGCGGGGACGGGTCGTGATCCTACACACCCGGTCCCGTATTAGGCACACTTAGTGTAAGGGGTTGTTGAAGCCCTAACCTAAGTTTGAGCTCCGGTAATAGTGATGCTTGCCAAAGCATTCAATTAGTCAAAATAAAAGAGAGTATGCACAAAAAGACCTTTCAAGAAGACCCCCCCCCCCCCCCCCCCCCTAAATGTTCACATTTATGTAAATTATGCAACATACTGTAGATATTTGATATAACATGTGGCCATGACCTTTAGCTTTCACATATAATTTGGCATCATGCCTTTTTACAACCCATATCTTATCCTTGTCCCACCTGTGCTTCAAAGCTGTTTTATTTATTGAAATGTTGATACATTTGACTTCGCCCTCACAGCTTTTCAAGACAAGGCCTGGGTGGTCCCGCAACACCATCAAGGCCAACGTCAACTTTCACCCAGATAAACTGAAGCGCCTCCTACCATTTATGGCCTAATATATGTAATTAAAAATAGAACTCAAACAAGTGTAAGGGTTTTAGCATACTGAAGACCAATGTGTCTAATGGTCTAAAGGTTTGACATCATTTCTGGAATATTCCAAGCTGTTTAAAAGCACAGTTAGCTTAGTGTATGTAAACTTCTGACCCGCTGGAACTGTGATATAGTCAATTAAAAGTGAAAATAATTTGATCTCTGATGTTGGTGCCAGACGGACTGGTTTGAGTATTTCTGGAACTGATGATCTTCTGGGATTTTCACACACAAAAGTCTCAAAAAAAATAAATAAAAAAAAAACATCCAGTGAGCGGCAGTTTTGTGGGCGAAAACAGCTTGTTAATGGCAGAGGTCAGAGGAGAATGGCCAGACTGATGCAAGCTGACAAGAAGGTGACAGAAACCCCCAAAAAAACACCTGTTACAACAGTTCTGTGCAGAAAAGCATTTCTGAAAATACAAAACATCGAACATTGAGGCGGATGGGCTACAGCAGCGATCATCACCGATCCTCCACATGGTCGCACCCACTGTAAAATGATGTGGTTTATCAGTGTGTGTGTGTGTGTGTGTGTGTGTGTGTATGTGTATATATATATATATATATATATATATATATATATATATATATATATGTGTATATATATATACACATCTATAGATATATATAGATATATAGGGAGATTAAATAATGGAAAATCTTTGGGTGATTTAAGGCTAATAAATGTGACTTATTATTAAATATGTAATAACAATAATAGCAGACTAATAATCACTAAGTTAAAGAGCTTTTATTTGTTTGTTGTGATCCACCCCAAAGCCTGTAAGAACTCGACCCAAAACTGTCAACAGCGGAGAAGAGGAAGATGAAGACGACGGTGAAGATTACAAGCCCTCTGAAGGCAGCAAAAATTTGATGGAAACTGAGATTTCAGATTACATGTAATTCCAATTTAGTTAAATGTTTGGCAATTATCAATGATTGGATGTGTAAATGTTCATGTAAAAACAGTTTTCAACACTGATGGAAATGATCATTGTTGTTTACCATTTGAAGAATAAATGGTTTATCAAATAAATTGACTGAGACTGAAAAGTCCCTTTAAGTCAAGTCAGGTCACTCAGTGGCCATGTTTGTAACGTCTCCAAGTAGCTACAATTACATGAGCTGTTATTGTAATTTTAAATATGTTATTTGCTAAAACAGCTCAGATTTACTGGAATGGGGAAAGACCATAATCTCAAACGGTTGGTCAAGATTAAAAGCAAATAGCATATTTCAAACTGGCAAAGAAATCTGAAAACAATCTTATCAGACAGTGTGCTTTTTTTAGCTCAGATCACGGTAAAAAAAAAAAAGCTATTTTTGCAGGCCGATCCAGCTAATGTGCATGCTTGCATCTTTGGAATGCTCTCAGGAGGCTATTTCCAGCCATGACAGTGCAGCTTCTATCAACTTGAATGGGGAAAGACTGAAAACCTCAATTTCAGACTGAAATTTCAAAATCAGCAGAAAAATTTGACAAAACTGGAATCATACATTTTGCTGCTTTACATCATTTACGCTAAAAAAAGCAATTGTCCCAACTTGTATAGCTAATGTGCATGCACATTCTCGAGATGATTGACAGGCGACTTGATTGACATTTACCTGTAAGGCGGGACTTCCTTTTTACATCTGACCATGAAGCGCTGAGCTTCTTGGTTGGGTGTTCCAATTTCTTGGATTCATTTTAACAGAAGTGGCCCGTCTCTGCTAAATAGTCTCTGATATAATTCAATGCTGTCTCTGGATTCATTAAAAAGTACTGATTGTACATATTAAGACAGAAGTAATGAGGAATAAAGGCTCTGGGTTACTGACCGAAAGGTTGGGGGTTCAAGCCCCAGCACTGTCAAGATACCACTGTTGGGCCCTTGAGCAAGGCCCTTGATCCTATCTGCTCCAGGGGCGCTTTTTCATGACTGACCCTGCGCTCTGACCCCAGCTTAGTTGGGATATGCGAAAAAACGGCATTTCATTGGCTCTGTACCTGTACTCTGCACAATGACAATAAAGTTGAATCTTAAAAACTTAGTAAAAGGTGACATTTATGCAAAGATTGACCTTCTGTTTACCTGTTGAACACAAATTCACAGTCTGACCCAGATCGTTTTGCGGTAGCAGGTCCACGTACCAGCAACGCATACCAGCACTTATATAAGCATATACTGTCCTGTGATTGACAGGCAGAAAGTCTTCTGATTGGCTAAACAAATGATCTGACCATGGCAAGCGGACACATTTATAGAAACTACTTTTCTTTTGCTTGAGAGGTAGTGGATGATATAAGCCCTTAACACATGCACTGATGCATACTGAAACATTACATAACACTACCCTACCCTGAGAAATAAACCGTGTCATAACTAGCCCCAGTCCCCCTATCTTTTGCACAGATGGAAACAATCTTTGTTTTCATTTTTAAGTGCTTTTATGGTTTAGATAATAAATGTGTTATTCAAATTATTGAGCAAATTCGACAGTCCCGGTTACGCTTATAATTTAAAGTTATATTATATTAGCAAAGGGGTAAGCACAGCCATGACATAAAAACCTGTTGCATAAAAAAAGCCATACTGTTAAACGTGATACAATTCTCCCATCAGTCACCATTTAATTTTTTTGCATCTTTTTCAATGCAATGAAAGAAAATGGTTACTGATGACAGAATTTGCATACAGTCATACAGGTTTTGAACAAAACGATGGGCTACAAACCATATTTTAAATGGTCACAAGTTTAAAAGTCACATTAGCAAAATGGCACAAATGATATTAAAATTGTGTCTGTGTGTATTTGTTCATTTATAACAAACCGCAAATCTTCCATGAGAGTTTAAAACAACATCGCACATGTTGACCATTTACGTCTGCTGTGTACTTTTGGGTGAAAGCTATTCATAGTTTTGGCACACCTTGAAAGGGAGATATGATGATGACTGGGCTCTTTATAAAAGCAGAGAGAACTCACATCAGATCTACACTGGTGTTCGCTAGATGATGAAGGCCATGCTGGGAGTTTTGATGACTGTTGCCCTCACCCTGGGTACAGCAAATGCAGCCTCTGTAAGTCAGAAAATCTATTTATTTAAGCACTTAAATAATGTATAAATATGTTACATTTTGATAATTCTCCCTCAATATTATAATGTTGCCATGTGGCAACATATAATGTTCTTTCACTTTATTTTATGGCCATAAAAAAAAAAGATAAATTCTATGTCTGTGTTAATCATCTGTTTAAGTTTGCAATAATGATATAACTGCATATGTTGCAGTTGGGGGTTGTGTACACAGAGGGAGGTATGGTGCAGGGAGAGAACAATGCCGTTGGACTCCTCCGCTACGTGGACGTGTTCAAGGGAATCCCATTTGCCGCAACACCTGGCAGATTTGAGAAGCCAGTTCCTCACCCAGGATGGGATGGTGAGTATGCCTGTCTCATGAAACATGTAGTTGTTCTACCCATAGGAAAGAAAATCACAAATGAGAACTCTTTAATAACTTCGAACCAGCAATTATATTAAATTAAGAGAAACATGAAGGCTTTTGCTTACATTTTCCTGCTTCTCAAATTTTTCCAGAGAAAAAAAAATCTCCTCTAGTCTCAACCATGAAGAGATATCTACAATGTCTCAAACTTTGCTCAGATTTGCCAGAGATTTTGGTAACAGTTTTACAATAAGGTTGTATTTGTTATCAGTTAACTACAGTTGTGCTCAAAAGTTTGCATACCCTTGGAGAATTGGTAAAATATGTACCATTTTTAAAGAAAACATGAGTGAGCTGGCAATTTCTTTTATTTCTTATGGGATTCAGGTTCAACTGTAGGTTATAACAGAATGGCACAATCATAAAACAAAAAATGGCAACAAAGAAAAAAATTAAATGACGTAAGTTGTTCAAAAGTCTGTGTTGCCCCCTTTAGCATCAATGACAGTGTGCAGTCTTTTGTAAAAGTTGTCTATGAGGCCCCAAATTCCCCAAAGTGGTATAGCTGCCCATTCGTCTTGGCAAAATGCCTCCAGGTCATGCAAAGTCTTTGGTCGTCTTGCATGAACCGCACGTTTGAGAACTCCCCAGTGTGGTTCGATGATATTATGGTCAGGAGACTGTGATGGCCACTCCAGAACCTTCACCTTTTTCTGCTGTAACCACTGGAGGGTCAACTTGGCCTTGAGCTTAGGGTCATTGTCGTGCTGAAAAGTCCAAGAGTGTCCCATGTGCAGCTTTCGTGCAGAAGCAAGCAAATTGTCTGACAGTATTTTCTGATATCATGCTGCATTCATCTTGCTATCAATTTTCACAAGATTCCCCGTGCCTTCACACGCCCCTAAAACATCAGTGAGCCACCACCAGTTGGGGATGGTATTCTTTTCACTATAGGCCTTATTAACACTTCTCCAAACATTGCGCTAATGGTTGTGACTATAAAGCTCTATTTTGGTCTCGTCACTCTATATTACAATGTGCCAGACGCTGTGAGGCATGTCAAGGACAATCATATTGTAACCAGGCTTTTTTGTGGCATTGGCACAGAAAAGACTTCTTTCTGAAAACTCGACCATGTAGCTAATTTTTTTCTTGAAGGTGGTATAGCTGCCCATTCGTCTTGGCAAAATGCCTCCATCATGCTTTTCACTATATGCCTCCATCATATATTTTCACTATAGGCCTTGTTAACGCTTCTCCAAACATAGCGCTTATGGTTTTGTGGCATTGGCGCAGAAATGTCTTCTTTCTGAAAACTCGACCATTTAGCTCATATTTATCAAGTATTATCATAACAACCTTGAAACAACCACACTGTCTTTTTCCAGAACAGTCTGTATTTCCAGAACAGAGGTTACCTGTGGGTTTTTCTTTGTATCCCGAACAATTCTTCTGGCAGTTGTGGCTGAAATCTTTCTTGGTCTACCTGACCTTGGCTTGGTATCAAGTGATCCCCAAATTTTCCACTTCTTAATAAGTGATCGAACAGTACTGACTGGCATTTTCAAGGCTTTGGATATGTTTTTATATCCTTTTCCATCTTTATAAAGTTCCATTACCTTGTTACGCAGGGCTTTTGACTGTTCTTTCTGCTCCCCATGGCTCAGTATCTAGCCTGCTCAGTGCAGGAGAGGAGCTCAGTTAGAGAGCTAACAAACTCATTGACTATTTATACACAGACACCAATTGCAATTTAAAAAGCCAAAGGTGTGGGAAATTAACCTTTAAATGCCATTTAAACCTTTGTGTGCCACCTTGTGTGTCTGTATCAAGGCCAAACATTCAAGGGTATGTAAACTTTTGATCAGGGCCATTTGGGTGATTTCTGTTATCATTATGATTTAAAAAGGAGCCAAACTACTATGTGATAATAAATGACTTAATATGATCACAATCTTTAAATATCAGTCATATTTTCAAAATCAATGCCAAAATTGTACAACTTCTGCCAGGGTATGCAAATTTTTGAGCACAACTGTACATTAGTTTACATGAACTGACAATGAACAATACTTTTACAGGATTTATTAATCTTAACGGTAATTTAAACACATACATTTTTAACATTGAAAGTTTTACAAGTAACATTAATTAAGGCATTGTGAAGTAACAAGAGCATAAATATAACACATCTATTTTAGTTAAGATTAATAAATGCTGTAAAACACACATGTTGTTCATTGTTTGTTCTTAATACCTAATGCATTAACTAATGTTAACAACTGAAACCATATTGTTTTGTGTTACTGAGATTTCATTATGAAAATTTCTCATCAAATTAATTAAAGATAAATGATTGTCCACTACATTATCCACATTAATTTTAATAGCTTTGTCTTACAATAAAACAAATTTTTTTGTTACCAAGGAATTTAAGCATAAACATCTTATAAAAAAACAAAACAAATAATAATAGAACAATGAAACATAATAAATGCAATAAAATTAATTACCAACTACTAATTACATCTTCTACAATGTAATAAGATTACTGTACTAATTACTCTGTCTTAAAATGAAATGCATTACTTATTACTAATTACTTTCTAAACCCCTTATCAAACTTGACTAGATGAAAAATACAAGGATATACATGAAATTGTTATTTTAATTCTTTCAAATAAATCATATAAAATCCAATAAATTATTAATGAACTGGCCAAAGATTTAAGGGTGCTGCATTAAATTAGAAAACATTTTACATTGCACATTTTAACTTTAGACAGTAAATTTAGATTTTAAATTCACTATTGTATTATATAGAACTGGTCTGTAGTCTATACAGTATTTAACACCATTACATCAGAAGTAACTAATTAGTAACTTTTTTCAATGAAAATGTAATTTACAGTAATGAATTACTTAGTAATACATTACACCCAACACTGACTGGCTCTACCTGCACAGGTGTTCTGAAAACCACAGAGTACAGAAAGAGATGTATGCAGCTGAATCTACTCCAGAATGACATCAAGGGAAGTGAGGACTGTCTCTACCTCAACATCTGGATCCCTCAGGGCACAACCGGTAACACAGACTACTTTATTTCATTCAATTTTATTTCACTTTAAACAAAACGAAACTAACTATAATGAAACCATTTTTTTTATTTATTTATTTAAGAAATCAAAGCCTTATCCCTTATTTAAATTGACAATAACCATTTAAGTCACATGCATGAACCATGATTTGCTACTTGTTATTTCTAGTCAGAAATGGTGCCGTGACCCGGATGAGAGTGAGGTTTAGGGGATGAGTGTAATGGGAGCCAGCTGGTAGATAGCTGTGCAGTGTGTAAAAATCACTCTCCTGACCTCAAGAGGTGCACTAGCGACTGATGCTAGAGGCTGTAGCCTTTAGCCTCATTGTTAGCGCACCCGCCTGCCACGCCGGAGATGCCAGTTCGAGTCCCGTTCGAACCGGGCGACCAGGGCCGTTTACAGATGTGTTTCCCAAACAACGATGTAACTCCCTTCTTAATCATAGAATGATGCGTCGTTAGAGAAACTAACTAGCTAGTCGTGACTGTTTCCCGAAACACTAGTAACTATGTCGCACATCCAACATTCATACCATGTTCGTTTGAACTACGCTTTAGGGAAACACCAAATCATTGATCTATGTTGGTAATGATGGAACTTACAACCACGATGCTTTTGGGATGCACGCCATTGAATAGTCTAGCCACATGGCATGGTGTTTCTACAAGAAACATGTTGAATTCAGTGTTACTGTGTCAAAGTTCCACATCTTTAAGCTAGTTCTCTTCAAGTCAAGCTTAAGACTCACAAACAAACAGAATAATATTTTAAATTTTATTTGATCGCCTCTCAATTTCTCCTACTCTTGTTTTTGCATAGGCCTACATAGCTCATTAAATTATGGATTCAGTCTCTTGAGCGTGGCTGTGTGATACAGCGCAGAGGGAACATTAGGGAACAGAGGGAACGTTTTCCTCCACCCAGAAAACATGTCCCAGATGCAGTTTTTTGTTGCAATGCTGTCAATATGCTACACGTAGATTGTTCAAGATAGAAACAATGATTATCACTCATATGTGAATGAGTTCAAATTTCGAATCACAAGTTCCCGTCTGTCGCTCACTTCAACATTGTGTCGAAGAAGCGACACTAGGGGTCTCTCTGGCGGACAGATTTTGCATGTCCCACCCCCGGACATGATTTATCGACTTTATAGACATTACATTTTTATCGTCTGTTAATGCTGAACTTCTGTAAAGCTGCTTTGAAACGATGTGTGTTGTGAAAGGCGCTATACAAATAAAATTGACTTGACTTGACTTGACTTGACTTGACATACGGGTATAAAGGCGGGGAAATGCATCTGTTACATTCAGAAATTTTCTTCGGAGCCGATGGTCGTGCATGCAGCGAGCTGCGAGTCACACACACCTGTTCCTCTTACCTCTGGTCGATCTGCTGTTGGATCTACAGCGCACATCAGTGGCTTTCTCCTTCTCTGCACGGCAGTGCAGTGTGCCCCTGGGCACTTCGACAGTGCAAACTTAAAAGAGTGATTTTCTCTAAAAGAGTATTTTCTAAAAGAGCAATACACAGCGGCGTTGCACGTCCTTTTCAGGACGCGTCTTTATAAAGATGACCTTCCGTCCCTGTGTAGTTCCTGGATGTGGTAGAGTGCTCTCCGCTTCAGACAGCCACAGGTGCTGTCTCGTGTGTCTGGGCTGCGATCACACTGAGGCAGTGTTTGTGGATAGTTCATGTTCTCACTGCGAGAACATGACCATGGCAACATTGTGGTCGCGGCTTTCCTTCAACTGAAGCCCTGTCTGCTCGCCGAGGACGTCCTCCTGCGGCCAAAAAACGTGGTGCTCTGCCTCAACCTGGGCCCAGCTCTCAGCCCCTCGTCGGGTCTGCGGTACCCACATTCTCAATAAAAGAGCTATTTCCTTTGTCTCCGGGTACTATGCCGCCAGACCTCAACAGTCCTCTGGATGCGGACCCCCCGCCTCCAGCCAAGCCACGACTGTCCCCCAGCCGGCCGGTTCTGACGAGTCTAGAGAACGTCATCGCTGGACCTCCTCCTCAGTCACTAACCCGCCCCCTGCCGGGTATGCTGAGCAAGGTAAGTGCTTCGAGTGTTTTTCTCAGTACCAGAGCCTCGGGACGCATTTTTGCCTCCCGACGCGTACTACCTGCTCCGCCCCGCTGCTCCGACCCGCCGGGTATGTCAAAAATAATCGTCCCTTTAGTGTCCCTAGCACGGAGCTTGGATGCGTGGCTTTCACTTCCCACCCTGTCTCGCTGGCTGGCCAGGACCATCCGACTCGGTTACGCAATTCAGTTTGCCAATTTGAGTCTCAAATCTAGCTCAGCGAGTATTGATAATGTCTTCCATCCTTGGAATCACGAGTTTGAATCCAGGGTGTGATGAGTGACTTCATCCAGGTCTCCTAGGCAACCAAATTGGCCCGGCTGCTAGAGAGGGTAGAGTCACATGGGGTAACCCCCTTGTGGCCACTATAATGTGTGGTTCTCGCTCTCTGTGTGGCACATGGTGATTTGTGTGTGGATGCCGCGGAGAATAGCGTGGGCCACCGTGGTAATGCCCTCAACAAGCCACATGATAAAATGCGTGGATTGACGTCTCAGACGTGGAGGCAACGGAGATTCGTCCTCCGCCACCCAGATTGAGGCAAGTAACTATGCCACCATGAGGACTTATGAGCGCATTGGGAATTGGGCATTCCAAATTGGAGAGAAAAATCTAAAAGAATAAAGACTCATGTTGAATTGTTAATCTGGCTCTCACTTCCTCCTTGAAAGAAAGTTAGAGAACTGCCACAATGACAAAATGAAAAGATATTTTGTTCAACTTTTAGATCATAATATATTGATGGCCTTAATGCTAACAGACATGGACTTAAAGCCAGAAAACTATTGTTTTGATTTAATGTGATGTGTGTAATATCTACTGTAACCCTCCTGCTCTTTGGCAGTGTCTACCAATTTGCCTGTTATGGTGTTCATTTATGGTGGTGGCTTCCTGATGGGTGGTGCTCAGGGTGCCAACTTCCTGAACAACTACCTGTATAGTGGAGAGGAGATTGCAGACAGAGGAAATGTCATCGTGGTGACTTTGAACTACCGACTTGGAACTCTCGGATTCCTTAGCAGCGGAGATTCTGGCATTCCAGGCATGAATCCAATCAATTGATTGAGAACATTTTTAGGAAATCTCACAAATTAAATATTACACTAAGACAAAAGTTAAAAAGGGTCCAAAAGTCTGAGACCACATTTCAATTCCAGATAAACCTAGAAATAAACAAAGCTGGCAACACTTTCAAGAAATGTCCATCTTGGTTAATTTCTAAATATTCGATTTTTTTTATTGTTAGTTCATTTTAGTTCATAATGCAAGAATTAATATTAACATACAGTATAAAACTTTTAATATTAAAATGTATTAGCATGTGTTGCAATTAACATTAACCAATTTTAATACAGTTAAGTATGGTACATTTTACACTTTACAATAAGGTTACATTTGTTAACATTAGTTAACGACATTAGTTAACATGAACTAACAATGAAGAATATTTTAACACCACTTATTAATCTTGGTTATTGTTAATTGCAACATAAACAAATACTTTTTAAAATTATAATTAAAAAATGTGCTGACAAGCAAACAAATTGGCCCTGTTGCTAGGGAGGGTAGAGTCACATGGGGTAACCTCCTTGTTGTTGTGATTAGTTGTTCTGCTCTCAGTGGGGCGTGTGGTAATTTGTGTGTGGATAGAGAGAGAATAGCATGAGCAAGTAAAAAATGTACATTAACTAAGATTATTAAATATTGTACAAATATACTGCCCATTGTTAGTTCAAGTTAACTAATGTAGTTGTCAAATGTCAGTGAATACAACTTACTGTAAAGTGTTAACAAAGATTAAGAATTAAAAAAATATATAAATATTTATTATGCAAAAAGATGCTGCGCTATTTAGAAGTCACTTATCAAATGTAAGCAAATTTGTGACATTTGACCATATCAACTCCTTTTTGACAAAAGCTCAGATTTAGCTTGTATTTCATTTAATAAAAATGCAAAATAGAAACACTTTCAAGTGGTGTCAGAATTTTGGACCTCATGTATTAGGAATGTATAGATGGATGGATGGATGGATGTATTGATATAATGATCTGAGCATGTCCTGGTTAATAGGAAACTATGGTTTGTGGGACCAGCATGCTGGTATTGCTTGGGTAAACAGGAACATCAAGGCTTTTGGTGGGGATCCAAACAGCATCACTATCTTTGGCGAGTCAGCTGGGGCTGCTAGCGTTAACTTCCAGGTGATGCATAAGCTGTTTAATCTTCTAAAACCATGCAAAAATCACCTGTTCATTTTATTTTATGCTTGTGTATTAAATATTAATGAATATTTTTGTATAATATCCTCCACAGATCATTTCCCCTATAAACAAGGGTTTGATCCGCAGAGCTATCTCACAGAGCGGCGTTGCTCTCTGTCCTTGGGCTGTAAACAGAAACCCACGAGCATATGCTGAGGAGGTGAGCTGCATATACTCATATGCTGTAGTTAATGAAATTAATTCTTGGAAAAAGGTTACACATTATGTACAGCTTTGGGAAAAAAAAAACACAACATACTGTAAGATGACATGCAGAAATGTAGGTCCTAAGGTTTGTTTACAGCAGCATTTCTTGTCAAAGGCAAATTGGGGTAATCTCACAGATGACCCGCGGCTAGTAGATAAAGCGAAATTACCCACCACTGTGAAAATCACCCGCATTTACAGTAGTTCAGCTGGTGGAGGGTGTTCATTTCCCACCCTACTAAAAATAGCTAGAACTAAACCACTAAAGAGTTTGTTTACTCTCATTCCCAGCCTTTTTGTAAAACACTACTGTACTCGACTTGCTTTTGTAGACTGTGTTTACCTCATGAAGTCACCTGTTTGGTTTCACATAAAGATTAGCATTTGTGCCAATTTTCATTTTGGTTAGTTAATAATAAGTATAATTAACTAACCAAACTATTAATTAAGATACATGTACACTATCTATCTATCTATCTATCTATCTATCTATCTATCTATCTATCTATCTATCTATCTATCTATCTATCTATCTATCTTTTTTACAGTGTATATTACATTAAAATTGTACATGTGTAAAGAAATTCATGCATATATATATATATATATATATATATATATATATATATATATATATATATATATATATTCTATCTACATTCTTCTGTCTATTTATCTCAATTGCTTCTGTCTTTTTATGTAATCTCAGATGGACATGATGTTCAGTGGGGGGCTTTGTGGGGGGCCATGACATCTGTTGCAGGGCTCCCTGTTCTTCTATTCTAATCTTTTCTATTTGCAAAATTAATGTTTGTGAGTCTAACATTTATATGTTCTATTAACACACTAAAGCTAAAGATATAAATAACCATCTAAAGTGTATATATATATATATATAGAGAGAGAGAGAGAGAGAGAGAGAGAGAGAGAGAGAGAGAGAGAGAGAGAGAGAGAGAGATCAAAAGGTCTTTATTAATTCAGAACACAAATATGGGTCCAAACGTTTGACTGGTAGTGTAGTGTAGATTAATTATTGTTTTGTGCATCTTTAGATTGCAAAGAAGGTGGGATGCCCCACTGATTCGAGTATGGTGTCCTGCCTGAAGATGACAGATGCAAAGGCTCTAACACTTGCTGGGAGTGTGAACCTGAGCTCATCTCCCACTGGTAAAAACAAGCAAAAAATCTCACATATTTGAACATAAATCAAGGCATTGTGTGGAACTTTAAACTGATATTTCACCCAATGAAAATTACACAACCTCATGTTGCTCCAAACCCATTCCGTGGAACACAATAGAAGATGTTTGGCAGAATGTAAGCCTCAGCCACAATTCACTTTCATTGCATCAGTGAAAGTTAACAAATATGAAAACCTTCACCAGATCCCGTTGTACACAATCTGGCTCTGTCTCCCGTCATTGATGGTGAATTCATCCCTGATGATCCTGGAAACCTTTTCCACAATGCTGCTGAGATTGACTACATCGCTGGAGTCAATGACATGGACGGCCACATCTTTGCCACCCTTGACATCCCCTCCATAAACAATGCTTTGGTATCCACCCCTGTGTAAGTGTGCCACAAGGTCATAATCGACAATCCTTTTTTTTTTTTACTACCTTTTTTAAAGACCCCATGAAATCAAAATGTGAGTTTTGTTGCTTTGAGTCCATGCCTGTTAGCTTTGATATATATATGCTAGTGTGCTTCTAAAAGTTGACAAACTTGAAGCACATTTAATAGGGATATTCTTTCTCTTCTGGGAAAATGGACCAAAAATGATTTATGACTCATCTTGCATTTAGGGGCATATCCAAATTTTAGGGCTTTTCACACAGCAGTCAACCCTAGGTTATCAACTTTTTTACAACGTAGTCTCATAGAATGAACGTTACTCTATATACATTTTGGGAAACTGATTGTACGTGCTGCTTTCTACGTTTCTCTGCAGTTTTCTGGTGAAATGAACACTAGAGGCGCAACAACTCATTGTCACACAAATCATGAATACAATTATTTTTACTCTTTTACTCACCCTCTGCTTCTGTATGTTATGATATCAAAACACTTTTACTTTAACTAGTGATTTAAAATAATTTTTAAAAACTAAACATTTTAACACTTGTATTACAGACCCGCCTACTAATACACACTTATTCCTATGTCCTTAGCTTGTTTGGTAGCTTATCCGATAGAATGTTGGACTTAGGGCTCGACGACCACGGTTTGAGTCCAGCTAAAGACACACTAAATTTAAAGTGGCATATAAGCGACATAAAATGACGTGGGTTTTTTTTTCAGTTAATGTGTTTTCTTTTTTCTTTTTAATGTGAATTTTAAAACACTATCGGTTAGGGTTAGGTGTTGGCTAAGGGTAAGGATGTCTGTTGGTTAGGTTTAAGGTAAAGTTTTTGTTCGGGAGGTATGTTTTTTTTATTTAAACCTCCATCTAAAATTCACCTTAAAAACCTTGTCTTATTACAACCTCATTTTGCTCAGTTTTGGCTCCCCCTGCTGGACATTTCACTTGAAAACTGCAGCCAAACGTGTAATGAAGCACGGAAATTCAGTTTTTCAAAAACATTACAATGCTCACGTAAATTTCATGAGAACAAGCTTTTTAATGCTTTGTAAAGAAATTTGAAAGAGGGTTTTCATTTATTCATTTTTATTTTATATATATATATATATATATATATATATATATATATAAATAACAGCTATTGGCTGTTATTTCTAAAAAGGATAAGCGCACATCATGCCATTTCATGGGGTCTTTATTAGGCCACACTGGAAATAAAAAACTTAAATTCATCCATAACAGAACAGATGTCAGGAGTCTCGTGAATGCCCTGACGCAAGATAAGGGACCAGATGCCGGTGCTGCGACTTTTCAGGAATACACCATCAGCTGGGGTGATGGACCTAGTGATAAGGACATTAAGAAGACGATTGTGGATATTGAGACGGACTACATATTCCTGGTGCCAACCCAAGCTGCCCTGTACCTTCACGCTGATCTTGCCACGTGAGTTGAGCCCATCGTCTTATTGCTGATTTCTAAAATGTAAACTCAAATTATACAATGGTAGAAAACTAATGAGTTTAATTGAATTCTGCACATAAATTAAAAGAAGCTTCGAAGGGTCATTAAGAAGCATGTATGATGTTTTTTATTGTCTTAAAGGTGAAGTGTGTCATTTTTTCAATGGGAAAATACTTGCTCTTATCCTTGCTTAATATGCAATGCCAACTAAATACAGTTAAATCCATATCTTCAGAAGCAATATAACATGTGTGGGTGAGAAACTGATCAAAATAGACCATTTTTACTCCAAATCTCCATTTTCGCTTTCATTTTTACATCTGAAAGACACATGTGGTGCCTGTTTAGTTTCACTTTCAAATCTGAAAGTGAAAGTTAAAGTGATTTAGAATACAAAATGACTTGTGTTTCACACCCACACCTACAATATCGCTTCTGAAGGTATAGATTTAACCACTGGAGTCTTATGGATTATTTTATGTTTCTTTTATGTGATATTTGAAGCTACAAAGATCTGATCACCATTCACATGCATTGTATGGACCTAGTGAGCTGAGATATTTGTCTAAAAACCTTAGTTTGTGTTCTGCTGAAGAAAGAAAGTCATACACATCTGGGATGACATGAGGGTGAGTAAATGATGAGAGAATTTTCATTTTTGGGTGTGCTAACCCTTTAAAGCTGCTCGTAACTGACAAAGTTTAACCACGTGATCAGATCACCAAAAACGCATCTTAATACCAGGTGGAAACGGGGTCAAAGATAGAGTAGTTATTTTGCACAAATTCCACTATTAAAAGCATTTTTAAAAAACAATTCCCCTATGGAAATCTTTTTAAAATGGGATTTAACTCCCGGGACCAAATTGTTGTGCTCTGTAGTAATTGCTGAGTAAATAGTGGAAGTGTTCAGGAAACCTGTTTATATACAGTACATTTGGTTGTAGTTCTGTTTGGTGATGCTAGTACTAGTTACACAGTTCACCTTTCAAAAGTTATGAATTTTAAACTAGTTAACTAGAAGTAAGGCAATTTAGCTAAACTTCCCCAACTGGCCAGCAAGTTTGAACAATTTCAGTTTGTCATTTTAAGAGGTCACACCACGGCTTGTGGTTTCTGCTTCACAATCAAACCTATTTGTCTTTTCTCCATTAGCACTGGACGAACCTATTCCTACCTGTTCTCCGAGCCCTCTCGCATACCTGTCTTCCCCACCTGGATGGGTGCTGATCATGCTGATGACCTGCAGTATGTATTTGGGAAGCCATTCACCACTCCGCTGGGCTACTTTCCTCGCCATCGTGATGTCTCCAAATACTTCATCGCCTACTGGACCAACTTTGCCAGAACTGGGTAATGCTCCAAATGAAATCTGAGAGCAGTTTCCTAATATTATATGCTAATGAGTGTTTGGCTGTGTGGACAGGGAGATTCCGATTCTACTGTAGATCCTTTTACTCTTAAAATACTTTTTCCAAACTCCATATAATATGTTCAGTCTAGTGACATGACTTGCCTTAAAGGGATTTTGCCCTCACTCACTTTTTCTTGTTATCTCTCTCTCTCTCTCTCTCTCTATCTCACACACACACACACACACACACACACAGCGATCCCAACAAAGGTGAATCAAGTGTGCCTGTGTCCTGGCCCCAGTTCACCAGCACTGGCCATAAGTTCCTGCAGATCAACAACAACATAAACAAAGACAGTGTGAAGCAGATGCTGAGAACTCGCTTCGTTTATTATTGGACCTCTGTGTACTCCGGCTTTCCTACCATCAAGAAGAGCTGAGCACGGCCAATCTGAGCATTGATTCATGTAGCTCAGGATTAATGAGTACAAATGAACCAATGAAATCCTGCAATAATCATAAAATAAAATATTTGATGATCAAAATCAGCTGTCATTCTTTTTATGAAATTGTTTTCACAAGAGTATGTGATTGGTGCTCCAGTACCTCTTTTTCTACAGATAACCAAAGCAAATATCTGTTTTCAATTTCAAAATAATTGGCAATTTAGACTTTCTTCATTTGACAATGCCACCTATTGTGCAGATGGCTCATAGAAACAGAATTTGCCTTTATTTACTTTTTTATAAACTGCTGTAAAAATGCCTCGTTTAACCTCATGTCCTGTTTGGAATCGAATAATATCCCAAAAATATACTGATTTTTCCTAATCTTATAAGAACTAATTATGTAAAAAAAAAAAACACACACACAAAAAAAACTTGATAGAATATTTAATGTCCTAATGCATTCATGCCAACTGTCTATTTGATTGTTTAATTTTATTTTTATAACATTTTGCCATGCTCAAATTGACCCTAAACAGAACAAATATTGCTATGTTGGATAACAGTAAAATTTTTGTAAAGTCTATGCCTGCTGTGAGATACAACAGAGGGATAAATATTCAATAATATCTGTCAAATATGTTTAGGTAATTTTTATACTGTAAAGAAATATCCTGGTTCAATAAAAGTTTAGATCAAATGACAGCATTTGTGGCATAATGTTGATAACCACAAAAACGTATTTTGACTGTGTTACAGTGAGGCACTTTCAATGGAATTAAATGGGGCCCATCGGCGTTACTAGACATTTTTAGGGCGGCTTCAGTCCCCCTAAAAATCTGTGACTTTTCAATCAACACTTAAGTGTTTTAAACAGCTGCAGCTGCAATGTGTCGTCAGCAAGTCGTTTCCCATCATGCTTGCAGTTTGCGCGGCTGGAAAAATCCAACTGCGCCGCCTGGCTCTTGCAACTGCGAGTGCCTCATTCTCAAAATACTTTTTTTGGCATATGTTACCATGACATCTAAGCAAGTCTATTAGATTTCTAACAGGTGTCACCATAGATCCAGCCTGATCGCACATAAAGATTCCTTAGTGAAATCGGTATATGTTGACCAAATTTGAAAACACTGCCCCCAGAGGCTAAAGCGGTGTTTCAGAGCATATAGACAAGTGTGACAACCATTTATATCCAGGAGAGGTCACCAGAATCCAGTTGTAAAATGACTTGTTTTCAGTTGAACAGGGTGAAAACAGTGAAGAGATTTTATTTAATCTTCCCCCCATCCAAAACCCAAATCTAACCCTAACCATTAGTAGAGGCAAAATGCAATGTTAGGGATACAAATACAAGTTCTTTATCACGCTCGTGATTGTTTATTCTAACGTGATTATTTACCCATTTGAATGGGGATTTAACTGTGGTCTCCTGTGTAACTGATGCAATGCGCTACCAGTCATACCACAAGGGAAAATATTTTTGTTGATCCGTTCCAAATATGACCAATGGGAGATAAGGCATGTCAGTGAGTCGGCATACTATTGTCAATCCTAGGGTACTGGAACTTTCGGAAACAGCATGCTGACTTCCTGTGTGATCACCAGAATCAGAATGAGCTTTATTGCCAAGTATAATTACATACAAGGAAATTGTCATGGTGACAGAAGCTTCCAGTGCAAAGAGAATGCAACCATATATACATACATACAAAAATAAACATTTAAACATATATACATATAGTGACATAAAAATAAAAAAATTAGATAGAAAAGAGAAATATACAATCGAGCAATAATTATCTTTGAATATTTGATATACAGATATACAGTTGTGTGCAGGTGATGTAATGTATTGAAGAAGAGGTAGGATATGTTAATGAATATAAATAAAAAATGGATATATTGTAAGTAGGAATGGATGGATTGAATATTGCACAAGGCTTTATTGCCAAAAGGAGAGAATTTGGGGCAGTTTTAACTGTTTATGAGGTAGATGGCCCGAAGGAAAAACTGTTCCTGTGACTGGCTATTCTGGTGCTCAGTGCTCTATAGTGCCGGCCAGAGGGAAACGGAAGTGTGCTGGGTGAATGGGGTAAAACAAAGTGCTGGGTGAAACAAAATCTGTCTTCTGAAATCTGACTTGGTAGCTGAAACAAACCAGACAGTTATAGAAGTGCAGAGGACAGACTCAATGACTGCTGAGTAGAACTGTATCAGCAGTGCCTGTGGCAGGTTGAACTTCCTCAGCTGGCGAAGGAAGTACAACCTCTGCTGGGCCTTTTTCAAAATTTTGTCTATATGGGTCTTCCTCCCACATCTTGTGAGATGGTAGTACCCAGGAACCTGAATGACTCCACTGCTGCCGCAGTGCTGTTCAGAATGGTGAGCGGGGTCAATGTTGGGGTGTTCCTCCCAAAGTCCACTATCATCTCCACTTTTGAGCGTGTTCAGCTCCAGGTTATTTTGAATGCACCAGTGAGCCAGCCATTCAACTTCCCTTTTGTATGCAGACTCATCATCATGTTGGATTAGGCAGATGACAGTAGTGTCGTCTGCGAACATCAGGAGCTTGACAGAGGGTCCATGGCAGTGCAGACATTTGTATACATGAAGAAAGGTAATGGGGAGAGTAAACATCCCTGAGGGGCACCTGTGCTGATTGTACAGGCGCTGGAGGTGAATTTCCTCATTCTCATCAGCTGCTGTCTGTTCGTCAGAAAGCTGGTGATCCACTGACAGATAGAGGCAGAAACAGAGAGTTGGGTTAATTTAGTCCATAGGACAGCAGGGTTGATGGTGTTAAAAGATGAACTGAAGTCAACAAATAGTATCCTTGCGTAAGTCCCTTGCGTAAGTTCAGGTGGGCCAACACCAGTCTCTCAAATGACTTCATGACAACAGACGTCAGGGATGTGTCTGTACCCATTAAGTCCTGTGATTTTGGGTTTCTTTGGGAGAGGGATGATTGTGGAGTTTTTGAAGCAGCAGGGAACTTCACACTGCTCCAGTGATGTTTTGAAGATCTGTGTGAAGATGGTGGCCAGCTGGTCAGCACAGGATTTTAGACAAGTGGGTGAAATATCATCTGGGCCCTGCACTTAAGATCTGTGCCAGGTCTTCCGGTAACAGAAGACAAGAAAAGTACAGGGCCCAGATGATATTTCACCCACTTGTCTAAAATCCTGTGCTGATTTTTAAAGCATGTTTAAATACTACTAAAACAACATAAATAACAGGTTTATTTTTATGTACAAAGCATCTGTTGCTTCGTTTTTTTTTTCGGAGGTTGCATCTATTATCTGGCAATATATATATATATATATATATATATATGCATGGAACTACTTTCTTAGGCGATGGATCAGAATCTGCCGTTGCTAGTTCAAACCAAATGATGCGTTCAAGCTTCTCAAAAACGTCACTTTAAAACTTATCATGGCTTTGACTGTTTCTAATTAGTTATTGGAGAAACGTGTGTGTGTGTGTGTGTGTGTGTGTGTGTGAGAGAGAGAGAGAGAGAGAGAGAGAGAGAGAGAGAGAGAGAGAGAGAGAGAGAGAGAGAGAGATTGTAATGTTGTGGCTGATCGGTGTATGTATGTATATATATATATATATATATATATATATATATATATATATATATATATATATATATATATATATAATTTTTGTAATCAACTTGCAAAAAAATGATTGATCTTAACTTGTATTGAACCCGGAATATTCCTTTATCATTGGTATCTCTGGGACAATAAACATACATGTCAACAGGTCAAGAGGATTTCACTTTAATCAGCAGTCCATCATCTAAATGGCGTAATGTTTAAATATTTGTGCACTTTGCCCATGAGGTAAAAGTGCACGTCTCATAATATTTATATTTGCTATACTGCACTGAACTTCTATCACGCTGATACTGTATGTCACCTGGCGTGTGGGCGTGTTCTCTCGGATGTCAATCAAAGCGCTGAATCAGTATCCACGGCGTTCTTGAACCGTTGACTCGTTCATTTGCTACGAGTCTCACCCCTAGAAAAAATGCAACAACAAACAAAATCACATTCCGTCTGCTTAGAACCTAGAAGGGGAAGGAGGGATTAAGAGCTGTGATTGTAATAGTGTGTTTACAATATATATATATGTGTGTGTGTGTGTGTGTGTATGTTACCGTGCGACAGTGTTAGTGAGACTGGATAAGTGCAGGCGTGTGCATCTGTCATGGAGAATTCACGCACATCGCTGATGTTCAAGGCGGTAGCGATCGGTCTCATCGCCACATTCGTCATGAACATCCAAGATATATCAGACTCGCTGTTCGGAGAGGAATACCCAGAACTATGGCGCAGAACCGGACTGGCCGGAGCCCCAGCGCGGGCAGCAGCATTCATCTTTGCTGGTGTGTTCCTCCTGGCGATGGGCTGGTTGTATAGACTGATATTCGCGCCTCTGGAGCTGCTCCGCGGTGTGGATGAGGTGGGTTACATCGCGGAGGACGGGCGCTCCCGTGCGCAGGCGGCCAACGAGGTGCGACGGAGGCGCAAGACTGGAGAATTACCCCCGGTGTATCCGAACGGATGGTACCGAGTTTTAGATTCGCACATGCTGGAGAGAGGAGATGTCAAGAGTGTGACTGTGTTAGGTAGGTAACAGCCGCTAAAGACAGGACAAATTTAATTGCGCAGGTGTGACAAAATAACGTCACTGGAAAACTCGCAGTTTATTGTGTTATTTATTGATCACTGTCTATTGAAACTTCTTAAAGCACACGGGGTGTACGTTATACTTTTGATTAACGACTTTTTGCAGTTTATACAAAATAGGGAATCTCGTTATTGTAATACAGTATTTTTAAAGTAAAAATACTGTAAATAGCCTATAGTGTTTACATTGAAAGGCACTACAACCCTAGTAAACAAGGAACGTTCCCCTGACATTATAATGTATGGTTCTCATTTGGTTATTTTGGGGGGGGGGGGGGGGGGGGGGGGGGGGGGGGGGGGGGGGGAGCCAACTCCTTATGTAAATAGTATTTGTATGTTTTTATATTATATAGGCCTATTTTACTATTATTATTTTTTACCATAAACTAACATGCAGAACGTTGTAGGTTTCTGTGTGACAACTTTCTAAGAACCTATAAAGAACAGTTAAAGAGAGAGAGAGAGAGAGAGAGAGAGAGAGAGACATGGCTTGTAGACTAATTGTTGATGTTACATTGCAGTTTGGTTGCAGAATTTTTTCAAAACTTTCGTTTAAAAAATACACTTAAAGTTCTGTTCAGGAAAAATTCGGTTTTGTTCTGGGAACGCTCAAAAAAAAGTTGTGTTTTTTAAAAACATTTAAATTTTGTAACAAAATGCCATCAAATTGAATGGTGTAATCTTACTTTTTTTAATTTTATTTTTATTATTATTATTTTTTTATTATTATTATTAAATTAATAACAAAAAAAATCACGTTTTATTTATTTTATTTGTATTTTTTTTGTAAATAAAACTACATTTAATATTATGGAATTTTGCTATAAAATTCAAATGGCATAATAGGCTAAATCTTAAAAATAGGATATATATTATTTCTTGTATATTTTTTCATTTGTAATTTGTATGTTTTTTTTCTTCTTCGTTTGATTTGGGGTGTAATAGCCTATAACACAGACACGTTCTTGCCTTCCGTCTGCGCTATTTTTAAATTGTATTATGTGCATAGGCTAATACGTTAGACGTCTTTGGCCGTTGCGCTGCGTCGCTTCGCGTCTTGTTTTTTTTTTTTTTTTTTTTTTTTTTTTTTTTGTCGCGCATTTTTAAACATAAACGTTAGTTCAACTTTTACAAGCGCGTTACGAATGCCATACAATACTGTTTTATTCCATTGCGCTTCATTCAGCTATTTCGAACGCAAGAACTCATCTTCCCTGCGCATGCTTTAATAGGGGGGGAAAAATGGAAGAACAGTGCACATGGACGTGTTCTGCGTGAACGGCCCCCCTTACAGTTAAACATGGTAATGAATTACAGACAGTCAGTGTTTCCTCATGAGACTCCCTGCACATTTTCTGACATGTGTCTCCCTCGAGTGCAGCGCATACGCAGATCCGAGACTAAAATAGCTCTCCATTCACAGTTTTGTAAGCATGTGGTTTTTTAGGTCACTTCAAGAACGGAAACGAAGTCAGACATTGTGATCGATAATGCAGAAGTGCTGTCGCAAATGTTACATCCCCTTAGTCATGCCAATCTTTTGGACAGAGAACGACCCTATCGATCTCGTAAATAAAAAGAGGTGGATGAATTATGACTGTCAAATTTGAATTTTTTAGCTTTATTCCTTGTAGCGTGCATGCTATATAATCCATCAAAAAAAAAAATTTTTTTTTTTTTTTTTTTAAAGATTTATTTTATTTTATGATCTCATTATTTGAGAGACTAACTTGAATATGTGTTCTTTTAAATAATAATTAATAGAATGTTTTACCCTTTGAGACCTAACTTTCCATAATTGTGATTTGCTTGAGTTCCACATTACTGTAATAGGCTAAACTGGCTGGTAAAGACTAGGAATAAGTTTTTTTCTGTATGTGCAGCACTGTCATTGCAACCTTTTCTTTTTTGTTACAAGACTTTTTTGTTTTGTTGTTGCTGTTATATTTAAGTGTCTGTTGCTTAGCTGAGTTGCTGTGGGATGCCCTATCATGTTGCAAATCCTTTGGGGTTTTCAATGAAAATGTCAAACAAAAACCTTTATAGTTTTGTCATTGGGATACAAAAGAAACGCTGTTGTGTTTTTTGCTACCTGGAGACTGTTCAGGCCTGTAATGCCCTTCATTGACCTTGATGATATTTCCAGAAAGCTGGACAATTGACAGCAACAAAAACGAAGGGGACAACTATAATCCTTAAAACAGCATTGAACATGGCTTTAACATTTTTGAGCCATTGGTTACCTCTGGAATCTGGTGGGGTTTTATAGTGATATATATATATATCATATCAAGTTCTCTCATCATTTATTCACCCTCATGCCATCCCAGATGTGTATGACTTTTCTAATCCCTGCCCAGTTGTTGCGATATCCCACGAACAATCTGAATCGGCAAAAAACAAACAAAGAATGTAAGAGATTGATAGTAAAAATTGGTCTGTTTCACACCCACACCTGTCATATCGCTTCAGAAGACATGGATTAAAACCACTGAAGTCGTACAGATTACTTTTATGCTGCCTTTATGTGCGTTTGGCAAATTTAGTACCTGTATTTAGGTATAACTTGCATTGTGAGGACCTACGGAGCTGAGGTATTCTTCCAAAAATCTTTGTTTGTGTTCAGCATACACATCTTGGATGGCATGAGGGTGATACTGTAAATGATGAGAGAATTGTACTTTTTGGTTGAACTATTCCTTTAATGAATCAGACAACCATTTTAGCCCATATGTATCGACTTGTTAGTAAAGCAATCTGATTTAAAATTTTTAAAATGGAACAATTTTGTGGATTTGTTGCTTCTCCAACAATGCCAGTAACAGCCTGAAAATGTTAAATTGTGACGAACACCACATTTGTTTCTTGAATTGAATTCTTGAAATAAGAATTTAGTCACTGGGATGAGTTGCGAAACATTCTGAGCAGCAGAGAAAACACCCTGTTAAGCATTCTTTGACCACTTTGCCACCTAGGTCATGTCTTGTATGTGTTTGCAGGATTACGTAACCAATTACTGTAAACCCAGCCACCACAAGCCAAATGTGGATACTTTATCGCATGTGAAGTGTAATGTTGCCTTATCTGCATTGTTGGGGAGTAACAGAATACATGTAATGAGATTACGTATTTAAAATGCAAAATATAATAACTGTATTCCACTAAACTTGCAATTTAAATAATTGGTCATTCGAATACAGTTACATTCAAAAAGTGTTTTGATTACTGAAGAGATTACTTTGCATTTCATTGTCATTTGTTTCATTTAATATTTAGTCCTTTCAAATAGAAAACATTTATCTGTATAATTGATGCAATCCAAAGTGCATTTGGACAGCGGTGAAACACTTTCTTGTGATGTGTTACATTCATACGAGCAGACAGAGAAGTTTGAAATAAGTTTGTAGCAGAAGAATTAGAAGTAAACCTTGTTTAAATTGTTAGCTTTATGCTAAGCTTAAATGCTATTTCTAGCCATTTTACATGCACACGTTACCAGTCACGATCATATTTTTTTATCAAGAAAATTCACTTTGGATCATAATTTCTTTTTTTCTAGTAAGACCTTTGATATTAGGGCACAAATCATATTCTTGATAATAATTTTTGTATTGTGTTCCTGTAAAAATATCTAAAAATCCTTAAAACAAGATAAATTAGTTTGATATTGTTTTAGAAACAACACTGCATATGATAATTAGGTTTTTCAGAGAATGTATTCTCATAGTCAAAACAAGTGAAACAAATCTACCAATGCAGAAGAAGTAATCCAAAGTATTTAGAATGCATTACTGACCTTGAGTAATCTAATGGAATACGTTACAAATACATTTTTTAATTCGGTAATCTGTAGTGGAATACATTTCAAAAGTAACCCTCCCAACCCTGCTTATCTGTTAACCAATATGGCTGGTATTTTGTAAAATATCTCAGATTTGCCACTGAATATTATTGTTTAGTAACAATGACGCAAATGCTTTTGCTCGCATTTTGTTTGCAGACATGTCTTTGGAGACAGAGAGATGGAATGGCATTGAAATTAGTAAAATGGGACATGTTATCAAATGAACAAAATTTCTTACAGCACCTTTAAATCAGTCTACAATCATATAAAAATGGCTACTGTGTAGAACCTATCCTTCTAAGAGTCTAATAACTTATTAGTTGTTCATAAAACAAAGTCTAGTTAAAGATACAGATTCACAATAAAGTTTTGTTGTTGTAAATGGCACTTTAATAAATGGATATTGTATAATATACAACGGTTAGTTCCAGTCCTCGAATCTGATTGGACGAGAGATGTTCCATGAGCACCAATGGTCTGACACCATCAGCACTCCGACGCTTCACTGTGTGTGTATCACTCTGCTTGTGTTCGTGCTGTTCTAAACTAAAGTGTAAGAGCAGTGCAGATCTGTAAAGGTTTGTCTATTTTTTTTTTATATTACATATGTTAGCCAGCAAGTGTTGGCAAAATATAATTTTTGTGTGTAATATGAGCCAGTTAGGTGACGTGAAGTGAATCCGTTTACATACAACAGCTCTTAGTGATTGCTTACTACACGTACTACACTTACTACTACTACACTACTAAAGCTAGAAAATAGCTTTAAACGGCTTTAAACAAACAACTTCAGTATTAAGGCTCATCAAAGCTGAGAGACACAACAGACTGATTAATTACACAATGGGTTCTGTTTAAAATAGCGGAGGACATTGCGGTTTCTGTAGTGATCGATGCTTGTGCACTGGCTACCGCGAAATAGGGAGAAATTCCCCTGCTTGGATGCAGTTTTTTCCACTGAGAAAGCTGATCTTCAGAAAGCTGACAGCATCTCTGCTTGGGAGTGGCATAAGGTGATTGCACACGCTCCGTCTCTCTCTCTCTCTCTCTCTCTCTCTCTCTCTCTCTCTCTCTCACACACACACACACATAAACACACACACACACACACACACACACATCCATCCTTGTTTATCCAATAACTTGTTAGAAACAGCACAAGCCATGATACTATTTCTGAAGTGACATTTCTGAATTACTAACTGAGGCTTGGACGCATCATTTGTTTTGAACAAGCAATGGCAGATTCTGATCCGCTGCATAATATAGTTCCATGCACAAATTAGTTTTTTATGACTGTACTCAGTTTTTCCACATTTGAAAAAATATACTTGTTCATTGAACTGTTGTATATAAGTAATATCACACTCGCAATCATGCTATATGACCCTATATCAGCATTGCTGTGATTATCTACTGCACTCTGCCTGCGGCCGAATCACAGCAGTGCTGATGTAGGGCCATATCGCACTCTTGCTCGTGTGATATTGCTTAAGTTTATTCTGAAGCCCAATTCTTTTAAAGGGGTTTCAGTGCCCCTATTCACTGTAAAAATGAGTCCTGTTAGAATTACTGTATTTGCTTGCACAGGCCAAACACTGCTCTGAATCCCTTGAAATACAGGGCCTACATGTTGGGAAATGGGCTTTGACCTCTTCGTATTACTGTAAAGATTCTCAGTTTTCCAGGAAATCATTGAATGTCTAGTAGAGTTATTTTAGTCAACTGGACCTCCTTAAATGTTGACATCAACAATATATTTGTTTGTTGCGCAACAAACTAAGTCAATTCATTTGGTTAAACATCTTGAGCAGCTGAGAAACAAGCCCAGTTGACTATAACTCTATTAAACATTCTCTTGTTTCTTTGTATTCATTTCTTATATGAAATGACTGAACCAATGACTCAAATAATAGCAAACTTATTGAATCAACACATTTGATTATATATAGAAGAACACGTGATTGAAAAGCTGTAAATTTGTGATCGAATGTTTGCTGATCTATAACAAAATATAGCATTTTTCAGAAAACTTCGATCTATTTCTGATGTGCACGGCTCAGTATTTGTGTACAGCAGAAACAATGGTAATAGTAGTTTAGAATTGATACAATTAGTTGCTTCATATATGGTACAGTTTGATAATTTTTGTATTTTCTCTGTTTAGTGCTTCAATTTTTGGCCTAAGGAGATATTTTATGTATTTATTCATACATTTAGTGAGTTATGTATTTGATTTGAAAAATATATATATATATTTATATATATATATATGGGAGTGAAACAACATGACTATGAGTTAATGATGACAGTATTCTCCTTTTTTAATTTCCCAACCTTATTTTAACCATAAGGGTGGGAAATTAAAAAAGGAGAATACTGACATCATTAACTCATTGCTATCTCCACACATATTATTGTTATAATTCACTAATTATTACCATCACCTGTTTATACAGAATTTTAATGCAATAACATGTGAGTTTCCACTGTGATTCTTGTTTAATTGTGTCATCTGAGACAAGCAGCTTGTTTTCAGGCACTCTGCATCTCAGGCAAATCAAACTCCTCAGGTCAGCATAACAGAAAGAGAGTTTAGCAATATAGGTGTAAACCTGGGGAGACTAAATTATTGTGCAGATTTTACAGTGTACTGCTATGCCTATTCTTGGATTAGCTATGTAAAAAATGCAATTTAGCCAAAAAACAACAGTTAACTGACGCACTTATTATTATTATTTGTTTTTTTACTTAATTATTAACTGCCCCATGAAATTTGAGTATTGCATTTTCATTCGAATTTATACTTTGGCAGACACTTTTATCCAAAGTTCAAAGTAAACATTTGATCAGGTATTTATGTTCCCTGGCAAGTAATACCAAAAAACTGGAACTCACTCATCACATAATATGGCATAACCTGTCATTTACAAAGTACAGGTGTAAAATAACACATTGTCTACTCTCAAACTTAACC
The DNA here is from genome assembly GCA_032164185.1 of Moxostoma hubbsi. Taxonomy (NCBI): domain Eukaryota; kingdom Metazoa; phylum Chordata; class Actinopteri; order Cypriniformes; family Catostomidae; genus Moxostoma; species Moxostoma hubbsi. Next base: position 37,434,214 of record JAVLUX010000001.1, on the reverse strand, counting down.
TCATTTTTTTGTTCCTTCTCTGTGTATTGACTGAGCATTATTGTCCTACCCTACATATACCCACACTAGTTAATGATTAGTCGCATTAGTTAGAAGTTATCTACATTATTTGATGTTACAGTAGATGTAGGAACTCAGTGTAGTTCACAGTGGAGCATTTCCCTGCATTTGGGCTTTCAAACATAAGAAAACAGGCCAGGCCTCTCTCAACCAGACTTCTTTCACAATAACAGTCCATGGCACTTACCGAATAAACCTGGAGACGTTCAATGGCTCACTCTGATTCTGCCGCTTTCAGGTTAGAATAAAAAAAAGCAATATTACATTTGCAAGAGTGTACTAAATATTATCTGGATAGCTGTGATTCGGTAGAAATGAAACAACAGGCAGATTGAAATAAAAATTATTATTATTATATTATTACTTTATTTTTACAGTGTCTGTGTTACACATATTATACTACTATTAACATATATATATATATATATATATATATATATATATATATATATATATATATATATATATATATATTATACTACTATATATATATATATATATATACGTTTATTCATATATTTATTTATTTTTCAGGACAGCAGGTAGCAGTGTTTCGTGGCCAGGATGGCAAGGCCTATGTGGTGGATGCTTATTGCCCGCATTTAGGTGCCAACCTGGCTGTGGGGGGGAGAGTTGTCGGGGGTTGCATCGAATGCCCCTTTCATGGGTGGCAGTTCCGTGGGGTAGATGGAAAATGTGTGAGGATTCCTTATGCAGACAAAGGTAACTGATCCAAGCGGAAATTGATTCTAATTGATTAATAGATGTATGGATGCATGGCATATTTTAATGTGTACCTAAAAACCTAGTTTGCTCAGAAGCTAGTGATATGTTATAAATATTAGACATATATTTACTCACATGTTTATGGATTTCTAGTGCCTGAATTTGCGAAGGTTCGGTGCTGGCCCAGCTGTGAGATCAACGGGCTGGTTCTGGTGTGGTATCACTGTGATGAGATAGAGCCCAGCTGGAGAGTCCCAGAACAGAGTGAGATCACCCATGGGGAATGGGTTTACCGCGGACGTACCGAACACTTTATTAATGCACATATTGAGGTGAGACCATTTCCATGCATTTACATTCAGTTCTATTCTATTACGGAATTTTGCTCAGAGATGTTAATGTTGTTGTCCTAATTTTGAAATATCTGGCATACTTTCCAAATAACTAGTAAATGGCCATGGAATATTGATTTTTGTTTACATGATGCTATGTGAGAAGAAAGAGTCCGCAAAGTGATATGAAAGGCATGAAACTTTTTTTGGATATCACAGCTACTAAACCGGTTCAGAATGCTGCAATTGACCATTCAGAATCAATTATTCCAGATAGTTGTGTAAAAAGCAGTCATATTTGTGTCTGTAGAGGTTTAGTTGTATCTAGTAGTTATTTACAGTTAATCACGATTTTCTCAGGAGATTCCAGAGAACGCTGCAGATATTGCACACTTGGCTCATTTGCACACTCCAGGTATCGTCAGTGGAGTTGATCTGCGCTACACCAACAGCAAGACCTGGGAGTTCATCCGACATGACTGGAAGGTTTGAATACCCACACAAAAAGTTTTATGTCTTTATGTCACTGAAACCAAGATGCAAATGTGGCAAATTATGCTGTGGCTAAGCTAAAATGAATAATGCAGCTGTCATAAAACCATAAAAATGGAGCAATAATGTGTATCCACAGCTCTACTGTACTGCCATATTACTTCCTTAAACTGTCTTTGTGTAGCATTATATTTAGGTCCATTTATAAAGGAAGAGTTCACCCAAAATTACAATTCTGTTATCATTCACTCACGTGTAAAGTCGTTTGAAACCTATATGACTATATTGCTTCCGTGAAACATTAAAGGAGATGTTAAGTAGAATATCCACACAGGTCTTTTCCATACAGTTATGTTAAATGGGGACAGATGCTGTCCAGCTCCAACAGTGACCATAAAAGCACCATAAAAGTAGTCCATGTGACGCAAAAAAAGACTTCATGGCTTTTAAACCCATTCAATAGCTTTGTGTGAGGAACAGACCAATATTCAAGTCATTATTCAATGGAAATATTGTCTTCAGTCATTACTTTTAAATCTCATTAGCGTTGTTGCATACTCAAACATGCAACATTACGATCGGTTACAAAATGTGCCATGTTTTGAATTTGTGGGTGAACTCTATAACTCTACAACATTTTATTGCTGATTAGTGATTTTCTGTGTGTGTGTGTGTGTGTGTGTGTGTGTGTGTGTGTGTGTGTGTGTGTGTGTGTGTGTGTGTGTGTGTGTGTGTGTTTGCCAGGTGGAGTGGAAACCAGAGCCCGAGCCAAACATACACTGCTCACAGATGTTGGTGAAACACGCTCTAACTGTATTTGGTCGCCACTGGCCTCTTCTTGATTTGGACGTCCTGGCAAGACAGGTAGTGATTGGACTGCCCCCTAGAGGGCACCAGTGAGCTGTACAGATTATAAGACATGCCTAGTGATTTTTGCAGCAATTAGCAGAATGGAGTGTACCTCATGGATTGTCTTGCAGACAAAGGCAGTGTCGTGATCTTTGTGTTCTGAGGGTTGTTTGCTGTAACACTAAATAATTAGTTGCCCAAAAAGCATGCTTTTATGTTTATTAAACATCTGATCTTGCGTGTGTGTTATGCTATAATTTATCATTGTGGGATGCCTCAGGTTTACAAATGAGATTCATAATTTTTGTACAGTGAAGTATTGCTGTACTCACTTCAGATCTACAGTGGCCCCAAAAGTATTTGGACAATTAAGCAACACAGTAAAATAACATAAAATGCATGAATGGCATTGCATTAGATAACAAAACACTGAACCAACTGGCATCTGCAAGCAAATAATTATAGATGGTTTTATTTATTTATTTATTTATTTTTGCAAATAACCAACAGGTCTGAAGGCACTTTTAAGTCGACGTATGAGGTCCCCTCTAGTTCACACAGGTGTACTTGCACAGGGGGTCACAACCTGTAAGGGGCGCAAGATTACAGAGTTTTATAGTGGTGGGGATTTGATTCATTCCAGTGAGTCGAGTCTTTTGAATCACCTATAAGATTTGTTCAGACACAGAGTCAGGGATTCATTGATTCAACTGCTTTGAAGGGATGTGTATTGTCAAAAGTACTGTACAAAAATAAAAAATAAAAGTGATCCATGAATAAATTGAAAAACAAAAATAGAAAAAACTGGACGATTTGTTCACTTAAAAGATTCGTTCAAAAACGCCAATTCATTCACAAATGAAACACGAGTAGTGTGTTATAGAATCAAGTCAAGTGAAGTGGAAAAACATTGGAAAAATTGATGTATGATAAATAGTACATAAAATATGCATTCATGTGCATCATGCTAAATCGGGGGGTCTTCAAAATGGGGTCTGGGGAATTTGATATTATCATCCTTACAGTTTAATGGAAATGTTTCTCTTTAGGTTTATACACATAACACTACTCAGTTAGTAGAACAGATACGCTGTCAACATACTGCGTACAAAGTAGGCTAAGGCTAGGCTAGGCTTTAGATAATTAGGGATGCACCATTATGAACATTTTTGGTTGATAAGCTTCAGATTTAAAAAAAAAAAATACAAAATTGGCCAAAAATTGTATATATAGGCTTACCAATATTCTGCAACTTCTTATTTTGTCATCAGATCACTGTTTTGCTTAGGATTTCTGCTTTAAATATGTACAAAGAGGTGCAAAATATATTTTACATATTATGATAGAACATTGCAATTTCATATTATTCATTATTATATTCAACATGCTTTACTTTTTCAGATTTCATTTATTTTTGTAGGTAATTCTTTAAATTACTTAATACAATGGAATAATTTAACATAATTAATTTTAAATAAGCCATTGCTTTTTCATATAATTGGTTTTATGCTTATGGTGCATCCCTACAGATAATAGTTTAATCATTTATTTTGGCTTTAGTACAATAACAATATAAAAGCAAAATTGTTTAAATTGTATTAAAACTTGTTTTTGTTTTTCTTTATACACAAAAATATATAACAACATTTAAATATTTTTGGAGGGGGTCCCTCGCAAGGGGATTGTATTACTTGGTGGTCCTTGGGATAAAAAAGTTTAAAAGCCTGATATAATCTTGTGAACTGTGTTGCTTGAGGTGGATTTTAGACAGGACAGGAATTGGCAATGTATATGTGCAGCAGTCCACGTTTCACAGGCATAATTTTCCCTCCCTATTCAGTCGTTTCGCTTTTCAGAATTTGTGAACGTGTTCTCTGAAAAGGAACTGTCATGTTGCCATAGTGATAGTGAATAAACCTGATGAAAACCTGGAAAGTGTGTACTAATAGTGCTAGAGGCATAGTACATACATTTGACTGGGATGAAGGCAAACATGTATATATGTTTTGTTTGGATTTTATGTGATGTAATACAACAAATAGTATAGTTATGCCCAACATAATAAAGCGAAAGAGACTAATGAACTATGAACTAATGAACGTGACAATTAGATGCAGACTTTCAATAACACTATGCAAATATTCAGCAACATACAACACCATAGTATCATGGTATCAGTATAACTCATAAAATGAATGAGACAATGTTGCATTATGCCAGTACGAACAGTAATTCAGATGATGGTGGTCTTACCCTCTGTGTATTTGCCAGAGGAAAATGCACATAAACGCATTATTTCATATTTGTAGGTGGGCCCAGGTGTCGTCTTCCTGCTCTTTGAACACAGTTTCCTGGGTCGGGGTGTAATTATGCACTGTGTTACCCCAATCGAGCCATTACTGCAGTGTGTATCACACACCATCTTCTACCAGAGCACCATCCCTCCCCTGGTACCAAAGTTCATTCTGCGGGCAGAATGCATCCAGGTAATGCAGACACTTGGATCTAGCCTAGTAATTTGAAACATCTTGTCTGTCTGATCACACCCTCTCAAGGGTCTTCTTTACATTGTCTAAAAGAAAGTGCAAACAAAAAGGGCTAAAGAAATGGACCCATTAGTCAAATAGTTGCAGCTGTCCCACACAAATCACTTCAAATAGCATTTTAATTAGTCCCTTTGCTCTTTAATTTGGTGCTTGCCTTTTCAATACAATGGCAGTGAAAAGTGACTTGGCTTTCAAGCTTCAAAAAGGATCATAAAAGTAGTCCATGAGACTTATGCGTCACATCCCAAGCTTTTAAAGCCAACTAGTGCCTTAGTCATTCCTAATGTTACGACAAAGCTTCTAAAGTGTGAGCTGTCTCAAACAGTAACCGATGGTTTTTGCTGTTACAGTTTGAACGAGATGTGATGATCTGGAACAACAAGACGTACATCTCCAAACCCATGCTTGTGAAAGAAGACTCCGCTATTCAGAAACACAGGCGCTGGTTCAGTCAGTTCTACAGCGAGAACAGCCCCAGACTGCGCTACCAGCACGACACTCTGGACTTCTGAACACGAGCTATTGTTCAGCCGATAAGGGTTTCTAAAAGGCCAATTATATTTAGTTGAAGATGTCAATAGCTGTTATTTTGTGTTAATATTTAAAAACTTGAAATTTGCCAAATGTAATCGTTATGCAAATGGGAATTATGCAAAAATACAGTAAACTACAGAGCATTTTTTTTTATTTCAATTTGAATACACAACATATGGGAAGAAAACAATCATGCAAATGCAAAATAAAAGTGCAATTTTTATAGTCAAAATCTGTGTTATGTCATGTGGGAATGGCATTGTTTTGCTTTGCTTTTGCGCTTATTGTTTTATGAAGCAATAAGCTCAGCAAAACTGAACAAAGTTTGTTTCTATATACATTCTATATATTTATAAATGTGGGAATGACACATAGCTTCATTTGCTCTACTTTATTTGGAACTTATTGGTTCTATGAAGCAATAAGAAAGTTTTAGGTTTTTATTCCATATCGTTAAAATCTCTATAGAAATGTGGGAATGACTCATAGCTTGTTTTATGTTGTGTTGTGTTTTGTTTTGTATTGTTTAGTTTTGCTTTGAGCTTATTGTTTTTATGAAGCAATATTCCGTTTTAGATTTTTATTCCATATCATTAAAATCTCTATAGAAATGTGGGAATGACGCATACACTCAAAAATATATTTTAGCCTATTTTTAAGAAGTATCCATTTCAATTGAATAACAAATTTCCATCTAATTGAATCGAATAATCTTGAAGAAAATGTAATTAATAAAGCATATTTTTTGTTTAATTAATAAAACATTTAGTAAGATTTATAAGTTTTAATTTGTTAAAGATTAGGCAATTCAATTAGATGGAAATTTGTTATTCGATTGAAATGGATACATCTTAAAAATAGGCTAAAATATTTTTTGGTGTGTAGCTTGTTTTATGTTGTGCTGTGTTGTGTTGTTTTGAGCTTATTGTTTTTATGAAGCAATATCAAGTTTTAGATTTGTATTCCATATTGTTAAAATCTCTTTATATAAATGTGCGAATGAAGCAGCTTGTGTTGTGTGTTGTGTTGCATTTATTTTAGTATTTTTTTATGAAGCAATATTACGTTTATATTCCATATCGTTAAAATCTCTTTATAGAAATTTGTTTTATGTTGTGTTTTGTTTTGTATTGGTTTGTTTTGCTTTGAGCTGTTTTTATGAAGCAATATTAAGACTTAGATTTTTATTCCATATTGTTAAAATGAGTCGAATCTCAGAATCCTTTTTTACCCACATCCAGATCTAGTACACAGAATTCCCATTTCTTACATGCAGATTGAATTGATAATAACCCATAATCCAGCTCCAGTTGTTTTCCGAGATCGTTGCCAGGTATGGAATGATCATTGAATGAGTAAGCGACCACTTAGAAATGCCCTAGTAACAACCTGGCAACCACCCACAATACCCCTGGTATCATGGTGTAACTTCAGCATGGGCAAGCACCATTTACATTCTCTTCAGAAAATGTACAAATCTAGTTTTTCTACAATTACTTAATAGTATTACATTATATTATATTACTGAAATGAAAGCTTAATATCTTATCAAGCTTTGACTCGTTTACAGTATCAGGACATGGCTGGAAGCCCTTTTCAGGTTTCCACTTAATTAGTAGTTCATTCACCAAGCTCGTCGATAACGATGCCTGCCATTACCCAGCAGATGCACTGTAGAAATTAGGGTCACACAAAATAGCTAACAGGTAGGTAGTGCAATTAGACACGTTGCTATAAATTACCATCAGTGATGGTTATTTACTCAAACTGACTGTCTAATGCAGTTCTATTCAATGTCTGTCTCTTAATTCTAAGTGGCATTAATGAATGCGTTTCAACATGCTGACAAAATGTGTCTATTATGACATGCACCATATGTTAGGTTTGGCCGTTAATCTGCATTCAAAGACCGTGCATGGATGTAAAGACTGTTCCTCTGATGAATGTTTCAGTGCTGTCTGGCACAAATCAATGGGAGGATAATTATGACAGTCCTTGTGACAGTCTGTAGGCACTGCGGATGAGATGATTTATGAGCGTATAATCATTATTTTAGATGCATAATGGATTTACTGTAAACTGAATAAGCTCAGCATCTTCGTTTAGTTGTTTGGTCCCAAGGCTAATTAAATGGCAATCGTTTTCCTAATTATCTATGCCCAGCTAACAATTTTATGTTCTAAGAACGTTTTCCTAACGTTAGTATTTGGTTGTGGGAACATGAAAATGTCCAGTTTTCTTAACATTAGTAGAACGTTTTTTAAGGTTAATAACGTTATAAGGATGTTCCATTAACGTTTTATATAATTTTTTTCCCCCCAAACCTTTAAATAATGTTAGCCAAAGTTGTTGGAACGTTCCCTGTTAGGTGGGTGGTTTCTCAAGATGGTGAAACAGTCAATGTCCTACAGAGTTTCAAGGTTGTATAGAATGATGTGTTCATATTTTTGTGGTGTTTGCTAAGGGAAGCATCACTATTACAATTGCTCTGCTTAGGGATTAGGGATCTGAACAACCCCTAACCCTAAAGTTTTCAACTTTGCTGAATATATCCCACACCATTTGTGCAATGAACCATTTGTGCAATGAATCTAATCTCAAAATCTGTGGTCTGTTGAGGAAAGGTCTGCTGTCTGCTCTTTTCTAAGTGACTGGACTTTTGATTTTTGTCTTCCAGATGATAAAACGGTTTTTAAAAACCCCACAGACTTATATTTAGGATTACAGTATCTAGAAACCATAATATCATAAAGACTTGTTGGTGGGCTCTTTTGAATTGGGTCATTATGTAACCACCTTGAAGACCCTAGCAACAGCATGTTGTGCTAAAAATAATAGAAAATCTTTGAAACCATTTGGCAATTCCCTGGATACCACCCAAAACCAAGCACTACTTAAAATTTCCTTAGAAAATGTAAAAATATTGTTTACTCATAGAATTTCAGATATGGAAATGTTCTGTTGATTACATCGCATTACTATCGATAAGTGCAGCCATTGGTACCTTTGGTTTGGTTTGGTTTTCTTTTTAGAAGGGCAATAGTCATTATTTGTCAATCATGCATTAAAAATGATAATTATTTTAATGAATTGCTGATTATTTTGCATTTGGTATCTCATCCTAAATTAATAGATTTTTCCATTTAATTGTAAATGCCATTTAGTTTACATTAGCCTGGTCATGTGAAATAATGGATATGCCCATATCTGGATTGCCATGCAATTTAAATTTTTAAAAATGGTAAACAGGTTTTATTCTGGGGCGGCAGTGACTCAGTTGGTAGAGCGGGTTGGACACCAATTGTAGGGTTGGTGGTTTGAATCCTGGCCCATATGACTCCATGTGCCAAAGTGTCCTTGGGCCAGACACTGAACCCCAAGTTGCTCCCGATGGCAGGCTAGCACCTTGCACATCAGCTCTGCCGCCATTGGTGAATGGGTGAATGAGTCAACAGTGTAAAGCGCTTTGAATACCGATTAGGTTAAAAAGGTATATTAATATAAGTGCAGACCATTCTCAGATGTGTCAAACTTAATTGCAAAAAAAAAATTTAAAACTGATAAAAATGTACTTAAAATTGTTTGTACAAAATTAAAGATTTGTTTTCAATTAATATATCTTGATTTAAGTTTATTTTTTTAACCTCCAAAAAATTTTTTTAATAATTACAATCTAAGGAGGTAGGGCTTCCCTGCTTAAAACAGTGTCCTTAGACCCTGAATGAATGAACATCCCCCAAAAAAGTCAATTTGGACTGTGGTGGAAATTCCAGCCCCTTAGACTCAGTCAAGACTGGGCACTCCTGACTTTTTCAAGATATATTCCTAAAACAAATCTCAATATCTCATTTAACTTTCTTTTCAAGTAATTTTATCTTGTTTATTTTTTTAAGGATGTTTTGATATTTTACTCTAAAATAAGACAAAAATATTATATACAATTTAAATATACTGTATATTAAGTTATTTTACAGCACTTATGTGCATCCTTCAAAAGCTCCAACGTTGATGCAGCAATCAGGACTGCTTGGCTGAGAATGTTTCGTTTTTACATAGGCGTCAACCTTTTAGTGATAAAAATGCCTCTGACATACTTTGGCAATGAGTTCAGCTCCTGACCTTGCGACTGCTGAGTGGGCAGTAGAGAAGCAAAGACAACAGGCGGATTGAATTCACCCAACATCTGCGTCTATATCACCTTTACCTGTAATGACTCGTGTACTAGCAGTGACAGATGGTCCTGACAGGATTAAAAAAGAATTGCATGTTTTTTTGTCCCGTTACCTCTAAATAGCCTTTATGATAAATAATAATAAATAAAAAAACAGCATTTTTACAGGTGCTTTGCCAGTGCAAAATGTACCATCCCAATGCTAGGGTGCTTCACTCACCAATCACTTTCAGCAGTCTTTTCCATACAACGCAAGTGAATGGTGACTGAGACGGAACATTCTACCAACCATCTCCTTTTGAGTTCCACAGAAAAAAGAAAGTAATTTGGGTTCGTAACAACATGAGTGTGAGTAAATGGTGACATCGTTTACATTTTTGGGTATACTGTACATTTAATACTTTGGATTTGTGGTTTGTTCAAATCCTTAACTGTAAGTATGAGAAAAAGTAAAAGTGATGCTTTTGAAACAAGAGAGTTTGGACATTGATGGCAAATCTCCCATGGCACTGAAAACAGATGTTCCAGAACTGTCCGTATGTAGTGAAAAATCTTCAGAATTCTTCTTTTCCACAGGGAATTCCGTGCACAGTGCCTGAACCAATTCCAACAGATGGAGCAATCAGCACGACATAAAAGAATGAGCCAGAAATCTGATAACTCAGGACCACCATGTGTGGACAGTATGGCTAGCTTGATTTCCAGTTTGGCAGAAAATCAATGGCCAATTTGCAATGAATTGTACAGCTCTATGGGCGGACATAGCATGGCATTGCTGGATCGGCACTATATAGAACGTGCCAGCTCTGTTTGATCAGTATATGCTAAAGTGTACCGCCACTCTAACCACGTTCAGTTCTCCTTGTGTCGACAGATAACCCCTCCTTTTACTACGGGAGATCCATAGACTAACCAGGCTGGGAGACACTGTAAAACCAGCAAACTATACATAAAAATATACGTAGAAGCTGTACTTCTGAATTGAGCTGCCTCATACACATTCTCCTCCCTGTTCTTGTGTTAGTGTTTGTTCTTGTGTTGTTGTTTGGCAAACTAACCATAGGCTGAGGACTCTAAAGTGAACTAATTTATCAAACTTGACAACAGATCAAGGCAACCAAAAATCAATTTTTACCTTTTTTTTGTGAAGGTGCTTGCCCTTGCAAAATGGCTACAATGCTGTTCTAGGGTGGTTTGCTAGGGTGTTGCTTTCTGGTTTCTAAAGGGCTCTGAGTGGTTTTAGTGAATTGCTATGTGGTTTATAAGGCGTTCTGCATGGTTGCTAGGAGGTTACTTATTGGTCCAAGTCAAAAGTTTCCACCCCCAAGTCTCTATAATATTGAAGCCCCTAAATATGGCTTTGGTCTCTCCTTCAATGTAAGTCTAATTAAGTCTGATTGCTTAGATATGTACTGTAATACAATTCTCCTCAACTGGTCTCATGATTTGATTGTCATTCACGCCATTAGCACAAACACAGAGAATTGTAATACTCAGAGTTTCCCAGTCTTGAAAAGCCATCAACAATTAGGACATGCTTACATGCAGAATATGGTTTAAAATTACATATTCTGTTGTCTTTTCACTAACAGAATCACATTTATCATAGTAATGTCCCAGTCACAGAAGTCTTTGTATATTGATTAAAACAGTCAAAAATAGGGCAGCTATCCATTTCAGGACAGCCAGACAGGCTTTCAGACTTTCTCAACTTAATAGCACATTGTTGTGTAACATTTGGCTTGCCAAAAGTTATCTTCTTGGGCTGCGTCCTAGTTTTCAGAAGATGGGATTGACATCACTTATAACCATAGCAACCCTCTGAGGTTGGTGCAATGCCACAGTACTCTTGTCTGCATTGTTCTTGGTTCTCTCACCTAGGTTTCTATTATTTTATCCTGTTTGTTTGCCTTAAAACCATCCGATTTGAAAGTTATAAGCACAGGCACCTCTGAACAAGACAATTTTACATCTTTTCCACCTAGTAATGTCCTACATTGATGTAGACACGTTTTTGCATTCAGCGTGTGACACACCTCGCCAGACAGAGTCAATATTTATGGGAAAAGAAAGAGGACGTAGAATGAAAGATCAGTCATCAATTATAGATTGGTATACCGCATACATGGGAAACACATCATGGGCATGCCTGGTGCTCTGTTGGCACGGCCATCTAGGACAAAACAGAACAGAGGTAAAATCTTTTATTTTAACCCCATAAAAGCCTGAAACTTTATGATTGTAACACTTGCAGAGACACGTGAAGACCAAAGAGGGCTTGGCACGCAAAATGCCACTGAAAGTGACAAAAATGCCTTTGATGATTACAGTATCTGTAACATTATTTACAGATAACATGTAACATCTGATATATTTGATAACATTTTATTCTAGGCACGTGAAAGACCTGATCTTGTGCATTTTTTACAGCTACTTTCGTATTTGTGTTGATTTGATTTCATAAATAACAGCCATTATTGTTCATAATTAGAATTCATTTCAATTAATTGATTTAATTGAAGCATTTGACATAAACTGGTGAAAGTAAATTCTGTATTTTTGTGCATTAAGAAAAACAGATATCATTATAAGGAAATGGCAATCAAATCCAGGGGGAAATATTGCCTAGAACTGTAATATATGTTAATTTCTAACACTAGTGACACATAGTAAAATAATAGTGTATAAAGATAATATTATAAAGCAATATAATAATAATGACAACAATATATAATTATAATAACAATAGTATACTCATATACTGTATAGAATTAATATTATTATATATAATATTAATATAATTATATTGTTTATGAGCGAACGATAAAAAATGAGTTTATACTGGCATAGGTGCTTTTCACCAGAACATTGAAGCCTAGTGAAACAAATATGCCCTTACAGAGGAAATCTCTAAATAAATAAATACAGGGGGCAAATATTGCCTCTTACTGTCGCGATTAGTGGTTCTCGCTCACAACGGGGTGCGTGGTTAGTTGTGCGTTGGTCGCAGAGAGTAGCATGAGCCTCCACATACTTGGAGTCTCCGTGGTGTCATGCACAGCGAGCCACGTGATAATATACGTGGACTGCCTGTCTCCGAAGCGGAGACAACGGAGCCCTATCCTCCAAAATAACATGCAATACTGTCATAGCTATGTGCTTTTCACTTTTTTCCACTTCTTTCTGTCACACATGCACGTTATAGTGGAGTGTAATCTCTTAATGAGTCTTTACTATTCTCTAGCAAGTGGTCTGTCTCTATATGTGTGTGTGTTGGAAGGAGCATCATTATATAACGGCTGCAGTGCAGGCTGCCCCAGCTGTATTGACGTGCAGAGATATGGGAATAAAGGGGGATGGAGTTGAACATGACCGAGGCCAGTGAGGACCTTGTCGCTTGGTCAGACTTTTGTGTGGATCTCAGCAAGTGGGATATATCCAAGTATTCACAACATTTCAGACTGCGAGGCAGCATGCTCCACTGACTGTAGACGCACGCTCAAAACTAATACTTGTATTCCATTTTTTATATAAATGGCAGTCTGTGTGTGTGAGCATATATATATATATATATATATATATATTGTAATCCATCTTAAAGGGATAGTGCACCCCAAAATTTTAATTCCGTCATTCAACCTTTTGTTGTTCCAAACATGAAAAAGAGATGTTAAGCAGAATGTTAGGAACTGACAGCATCAGTCACCATTCACTTTTATTGCATCTTTTTTGATGACAGAACATCATGGAGTTGAGTTAATGATGACAGATTTAATTTTGAGGTAAGCTATTCCTTTAAGTAAATATTATGAAAAATTTGATTTTTTTAATTGGTCCATTTCAACTCATGTACTGTGCTACAGCTATTTATAAATTTGACCTCATCATATAATGCATAAAAGTAAATAAAACAGCAGCTATATAAAGATGCCCCAAGGCATGCGATTCATTATTTAAAGTCAACGGCATAACTAGATCAATTGTGACCTAATTTACAAATCCCCCTCCTCATATCAGACTGCTGTGACATTCACATGTAGAGGAATTAATTCCTACGGATAATGAAATGTTAATATGGTTTTGATCGCAGATTCTCTAGCACAGGCAAATTAAATCAAATCACAATCAGTGTAATACAACAAAATCACAATTGCTGTTTAATTTTTCCGCTTTTGTCTTCGGATTCGTCAATGCATGATGATATTATGCTGCATAATTAAAGCAAAGCTAAATCCTTCAGTGCTTACAAGAAAATCAGCATATTTCTATATTAACAATTCAAGGTGTCATTTTACTTGCTGCTGTAGTTGTGATGCATGCTTCTAATGCAATCTACTGTCACTTTGTCTCATTAACGCCCTGCATTGCCAGAGTGTACAGAATACCTACATGTGAATACTTTGAAACTTCACACTTCAGGATAGAGGCTTGTTTCCTTGGTAACCCTTTTTTCCCCCTTTTTGTCCTTATGTGCCTTCCAGTGCATAACGCTGTTTATCCACTTGCATTTAGAAAGCATTACCCTTATATTCATTCAGCAAGCGGTAGACTTTCTTTTCAAAACTCTTTTCCTGCTTGGTTCTTTAACATGCATAATGAAACATGCGTCTCTAAGATTAAAGCAAAATTAAGAGTTTGCACAGATGGACTTTAAAAAGAGACGGCACTTCAAGCAGGGTATGCTCGATGAAGCAATGAGACCTCTTAGCCATTCTACTTTATGTAATTACTCTAAAAGTCTAGGTTTGAAAGACAGAGCAAGTGTTTTCATGAATGAAGACGCTGAAATACAGATGCCATGCTTACGTAATTAATCAGCTGTCCCTAAATTGCAACTCTGAGCTTTGGTGGTAACGTTTAGATGTCTTAAATAAGTCTCTATGTGTTAGGGGCAATGATAGAGCATATCATAAAGTTTCCAAAGAAAGACCATATAGCTTTTACAGCCTAATGCCACTGGAGAACCCTGAAGTCCAACTAATAACTTTTTATATTCTTGTTATTTAGACAGCCATCTGTAAATCTGTAAAAACATATGTTGCAACCTAAAATGTGTTTAATGTGGTCATATCTAAATTAAATGCTTTTAATCAAGTGCAAATATATAAATAAATAAATAACTGAATCAACCAGTCTAAGATAAGTAACAGTCATGAAAGTTCATTTTAAGGGTCAGATCAGGTAGATATCGGTCTTTACTGCTGTGCATGTTTCCACTTCTTAGTGCATACTGAGCCATATAAGAAAGACAGATGTTTGCTTAACTAAAGGTGTTGCAAACAACCAATGAAAAGCCTTTCTTTCTGTTATTAGAGTGTATTTGGGCCATTCTTCTAACAATTCACTACTTGTTTTTTTCCAAAACACTGAGGGGACAAAAACTGTGGAAATCACCCATTGTATGACCATGGCAATACCCCTTCCCCAACTAACAATTTTTGGCTCCCAGAACGTTCCGGGAACATTCATTTTTGGATATAGGAATGTTTGGTTTTTTCAAGGATAGTGCAGCTATCATTATTAAGACTCGCCATAGACATAATGATTTTTATTTATACTGTACGAACTATAGATTATGTCTCCTAACACTGCCCCTAAACCTAACCATCACAGAAAACTTTCTACATTTTCAATAAGCAATTTGATTTATGGGGACACTATCAATTTTAAACCGTTTGGGCATGAACAATCCCCCCGCTCAACAACCTTTGGGCATGAACAACAAATATCCCTCCCACCCCTATGGTCAACAACTTTTGGGTGGAGGGGGGCCCTTAGAGATAATTGGCCCCAGGGCCTTTGCAAGTCATAATCCGTCCCTGGATATAGCCTCTTAAGACATTAAAACTTGACTGAAAGATCCTACACTGAAATAATGGTAACCACATTGCTGTAAAAATCATATTAATTAGTGCAGTTTGTTCTATTATAATTTCTACTATTATTTTATACTAAATAAAACGCGTCCACATTTGGCCGAAAAACGCAGCAAGAGATTCTCTTTTGATTCTACGCTTGGATTGTTTTTGACATTAAAGTGAAAAGCTGGAGGAGTTGCGGGGGCGCGCGCATAATTGCGCGCTCACAGCTGTCAGCACCAAGGACAGCGCTCAGATGCGAGCGTCGCATCAGATCTCTAAACAGAACAACAGCCGACGGACAGAGAGGCGGACGATACGCGACGCATCACAGATTTTTGCTGCCAGGCTCCATATCGCATGATCTGCGGATCGGCAAGCTCAGTTAATAAGGCTGCAATGCATGTGGGAGTTAATATTGTATAGAGCAAATACCATTGGATAGAACCAGGAACCATGAGCATCTCGACGCAGTGTGTGTGTGAATTTTGCATTTGGATTTTTGTATTCTAAAAAATTGTCACACTTGATATTGGTTTGATTCTCCAATACCGACTAGCTAAAGTGTTCACCGAGGGCGCATTTCAACGACCCTCCAGCAGCACTTAAGTGGAACGGCACTGCGGCTCTGCGTGCGCCGTCCACACGATGCGTCTACTTCTGCTGGCCGTGTTCTTCTCATGCTCTTGCGTGCGGGGCGGCTGCGAGCCCAAGATTGTGAACATTGGGGCCGTACTGAGCCAGAAAAGATACGAGCAGGTGTTCAAAGATGCAGTCACCCAGGCGAACCAGGTGTACGGAAGTGATAAGTTCAAGTTGACCGCCATCTCTGTCACTCACAAAGCCAACGCGATTCAGATGGCTCTGTCGGTGTGTGAAGATCTCATATCTAGTCAGGTAAGATTTTAGCAGTATATCAGTATTGCACATGGCATGTTTTATGACTTAAAATGCAGTCGCGCATTGTAAAAAGCGGCATGTCAGACAGTGAACCAAAAATGTGCTTCAAGTGGTAAATCAACATTTTTTTTAAGTCATACATATTATTTACTATTAATTTAGGACGTTACACTGTAAAAAGTGGTAGCCTGCAACTGCTACATTAAGGTGCTATTTCTACCTGACCCAACCCTTGCATTTATTTTGGCTGGTGTAATCTAAGTCAGGTTTAAATAATATTTTGGAATTCAATCCTAGTACCAGTTAATTTTCGTTTATAATTTTTTTAGTGTGTCCACATTGCACAATGCCATGTTTTATCACTTGAAATCTAGTCTCACATTGTAAAAGAGGTTTTGTAAAATTTAAATTAACTTGTTTTAAATAGCCTATTTTTTTTTTTTTTTTTTTATATGAATGAACCAACCTGAATACATTGTTACTCCAAGGAAAGTACTTTTTAAGGGTCAGTTCAAGCAGAAACTGTTCCTTATGGTAACAATTGCACATTTTACAGTGTAGTTTGTTCACAATGGCAAAAGAAAGTTTGCCAAATGCCCGGCATGTGTCCATAAGTGATGAGCATGCCATCCTAAATGAATATAGATGTTCAAGGGGCAATGGCATCATCACATTATCCATTACAATTGTTTATGCACTAAATATTATTTACAGTTTTTCTCAATCGCTTTGGCTCAATTCTCACAACTTCTAAACATTCTTTCATTGTCTGAGCCATCACATGCAAAACTATACATTCAATTATCAAAATCTGTCAGATATGCATGTATATTCCATAAATATCTCTGACATGAAATGTTTTTTCATTGTTGCATTTTATATTTTTTTCATAGATGTCATTTTGTGGCAATTTTCTGTTCACTATATGACTTTACATGTGAAAAATGTGTAGAAATGGACATGCAAATATGAATTTGCTGTTTATATGTAACACATTGCTACAAAAATGTATCTACTGTATACATACAAATGTGCATATCCCTTTTCTGTGTACTACATTATTGTACAGTATTGACTTTTCCCAGTAAGCTTTTACCTGCTGTTGAAATCGGTATCTAAAAAGCTCAGTGTGATACACAATAGCATTCAGCTGGACAAAACTGGCATTCTTGTATAGTAAAGTAAGCAGTCAGAGTCAACAAAAAGTAGAACAAAAATATGTATTTGTATGTAACAAACATTTCCAGGATTGACTGCCATGGGGAAAAAACATCGAAACATTTTGACCAGTACGGCTCACACGATGACAAAAAAATAATGTTAAATTTTGGTGACATTGGCCAATTTACTGACACAATAACTAGCATGAATTAAATGTTTTGGGTGAGTTACTACATTTTGCAGACATGCAAGAGAGCTGTGATGTCCCATCAAACAGTTGTGACAATGGCACTTACAGTTTAGAGAATGTTAAGACTGTTTCGAAAAATGAGACAAAACGATTGAGAAAAATATGACTGAATCAACGAAAGTCATTAGTAAAGGTCAGGTCAGGTAGAAATGGTTCTGTAAGGTACTGAATGTTTCCACTTTTTACAATGAATAATGTCAAATCAAAAGCATTTGCAATCCCCAAAGAGCCATATGAGGAAGACGGATCCTAGCTGAACACAAGGTGATGCAAAAACCATTGAAGAAACTTTATTATTTTGTTAGCTGAATACATTTTTACATTCATGTTATTTTTAACATGAATATTAGGTTACACATACAAAATACCTTTTAAGGGTTAGATCAAGTAGAAATACATCCTTAAGGAAACAATAGCAGGTTACCACTTTTTGTGAAACAATCATTCAGAAAAGTGCAACATCAAATTAATTTTATGCACCAGAAACAATAAATGTACAGTAAGCAAACAATGTTAAGCATTCAAATATTATGCATTGTAGTAGACCTGTGGGTTTTTGAAATTTGGGTGTGGATTTAGGTTTTCCCCTGAAGATTAAACCGTTTCATTTGTTTAGATGTCTAAGCAGGATAGCCTGTCAGTAGATGATCCATACTGGTCAATCGACTGACAGTGGGAGGAAAGGTTAACTCACTGTAGCTGACCCCACAGAGCTTTGATGTGAGGAATAAGTGAGATGACAAAATAAGCAGAGGGCAGCAGCTGTGAAACAAACTAGGTGACGCATAAACAATTAATGATTTTCAATGCAAGCAGTTGCTATTTTCACTGTAGTGTACTTGACAAAAATACAGATACATGGGTGTGGGGCCAGCATCATTGCATCAGGATCTGCAGTGATGCTGCGGGGGAGGATGCTATTGCAAATCAAATATGGGTCCTCAGGACTTGCATGTAGTTTTTACTCAAAACAGATTCCTTTCATTGGTGCAACCTAATCAGGATGACTGATAGATAGATAGATAGATAGATAGATAGATAGATAGATAGATAGATAGATAGATAGATAGATAGATAGATAGATAGATAGATAGATAGATAGATAGATGGATGGGTAGACAGACAGACAGACAGACAGACAGATAGATAGATAGATAGATAGATAGATAGATAGATAGATAGATAGATAGATAGATAGATAGATAGATAGATAGATAGATAGATAGATGATGGGTAGACAGACAGACAGACAGACAGATAGATAGATAGATAGATAGATAGATAGATAGATAGATAGATAGATAGATAGATAGATAGATAGATAGATAGATAGATAGATAGATAGATGATGGATGGGTAGACAGACAGACAGACAGACAGACAGACAGACAGACAGATAGATAGATAGATAGATAGATAGATAGATAGATAGATAGATAGATAGATAGATAGATAGATAGATAGATAGATAGATAGATGATGGTGATGATGATGTAATGATGATGGATGGATGGGTAGACAGACAGACAGACAGACAGACAGACAGAGAGATAGATAGATAGATGATGGTGATGATGATGGATGGGTAGACAGACAGACAGACAGACAGACAGATAGATAGATAGATAGATAGACAGACAGACAGACAGACAGACAGACAGATAGATAGATAGATAGATAGATAGATAGATAGATAGATAGATAGATAGATAGATAGATAGATAGATAGATAGATAGATAGATAGATGATGGTGATGATGATGGATGGGTAGACAGACAGACAGACAGACAGACAGACAGACAGACAGACAGACAGATAGATAGATAGATAGATAGATAGATAGATAGATAGATAGATAGATAGATAGATAGATAGATAGATGATGGATGGGTAGACAGACAGACAGACAGACAGACAGACAGATAGATAGATAGATAGATAGATAGATAGATAGATAGATAGATAGATAGATAGATAGATAGATAGATAGATAGATAGATAGATAGATAGATGATGGTGATGATGATGGATGGGTAGACAGACAGACAGACAAACAGACAGATAGATAGATAGATAGATAGATAGATAGATAGATAGATAGATAGATAGATAGATAGATAGATAGATAGATAGATAGATAGATAGATAGATAGATAGATAGATAGATAGATAGATGATGGTGATGATGATGTAATGATGATGGATGGATGGGTAGACAGACAGACAGACAGACAGACAGAGAGATAGATAGATAGATGATGATGATGATGATGGATGGGTAGACAGACAGACAGACAGACAGATAGATAGATAGATAGATAGATAGATAGATAGATAGATAGATAGATAGATAGATAGATAGATAGATAGATAGATAGATAGATAGATGGATGATGATGGTAATGATGATGGATGGATAGATAGATAGATAGATAGATAGATAGATAGATAGATAGATAGATAGATAGATAGATAGATAGATAGATAGATAGATAGATAGATAGATAGATAGATAGATAGATAGATAGATATGATGATGATGGTATTGATGATGGATGGATGGGTAGACAGACAGACAGACAGATAGATAGATAGATAGATAGATAGATAGATAGATAGATAGATAGATAGATAGATAGATAGATAGATAGATAGATAGATAGATAGATAGATAGATATGATGATGATGGTATTGATGATGGATGGATGGGTAGACAGACAGACAGAGAGATAGATAGATAGATAGATAGATAGATAGATAGATAGATAGATAGATAGATAGATAGATAGATAGATAGATAGATAGATAGATAGATAGATAGATAGATGGATGATGATGGTAATGATGATGGATGGATAGATAGATAGATAGATAGATAGATAGATAGATAGATAGATAGATAGATAGATAGATAGATAGATAGATAGATAGATAGATAGATAGATAGATAGATAGATAGATAGATAGATAGATATGATGATGATGGTATTGATGATGGATGGATGGGTAGACAGACAGACAGACAGATAGATAGATAGATAGATAGATAGATAGATAGATAGATAGATAGATAGATAGATAGATAGATAGATAGATAGATAGATAGATAGATAGATAGATAGATATGATGATGATGGTATTGATGATGGATGGATGGGTAGACAGACAGACAGAGAGATAGATAGATAGATAGATAGATAGATAGATAGATAGATAGATAGATAGATAGATAGATAGATAGATAGATAGATAGATAGATAGATAGATAGATAGATAGATAGATAGATAGATAGATAGATGATGATGGTAATGATGATGGATGGATGGGTAAACAGACAGGCAGAGAGATAGATAGATAGATAGATAGATAGATAGATAGATAGATAGATAGATAGATAGATAGATAGATAGATAGATAGATAGATAGATAGATAGATAGATAGATAGATAGATAGATAGATAGATAGACTGAATAGCACTGTCACACTCTATGGAGTAATTCACTTGGAAGCATTTGTTCATTAAAAGCCTGCTCACGCAATGATCAAATTAAGTGGTTTCGCTTTAAGTGCTCTGTGGCCTGGTGATGCCATTAAAAAAACGCTGAGGTCGGTGTCTATCTCAGTTTCAAATACTGCACTGAACAAAAAGCAGACTGGACATGAATCAACCCCTCTCCCCTCCCCAGTTCACTCTGTCTTCCCATTCTCATGGTGATACACACCTTCCCCAGTCAAAGCAATAGGTTTCTGGATCTCAATTATTTATTAACCCCTAGACCAGGGGTGGGGAACCTTTTTCCATTAAGGGCCATTTGAGTATTTACAAAATTATTCGCAGGCCATACAATTGCTTGCAATTCCTGATTGTGGGTTGAAAATCATGTACGCATTCCGTTACATGCTCACACACCAAAAACACTAAAAGGTCTGCCTATTATGCAATATTTTGTGTTATACAATATTCAGTGGCGGGCCGTGCATTAAAAGACTAGGCCTTCAGTGTGATTCATGCCATTAAGAAAACACAGTTTCAGATCTATCTATCTATCTGTCTATCTATCTATCTATCTATCTATCTATCTATCTATCTATCTATCTATCATACATTATGTCGCATCTAACTAATAATACCAATTGACATTTTTAAAACACGTCCACGCACGAAAGCCAGAACTTGAAAGGACACTTAATGCTCAAGCAAGCCTAATTTTAACTGAGGCATGGCTGTTATATGAAACGAACGTCTCCCAAACAGATATTCAAAAATCACAAGTTTTCATATGAATCTGCCAAGGAGGTCTATAATTCCTGGAAAAATCTATCTAATAATATTTGCGATTTAAATGTTGCTTGCAATGAATTTCGTTTCGTCAGGGTACACGGTTATGCTGCGTTCCATTCTAGTTGGATGTGGGATATTCCTACTTGATATCTCCGACCATAATTGAATTCCATTCGGAATATTCGGAAGATGACGTTTAAGGAAACAAAACTGCAATGCTCCCGTTAGCTTAGCAGGGGTTTGACTCTCATTAGCGATGTCTCCTAGCAACCCAACTGATAAACAATGCTGCAGCGCTAGCATTTGTGCTTTTGGTGTACGATTATCAAAAAAGATTATAATGTTTATACACCTGATTCTGCAGGCATTTGTTAAACAAGCTTTAATATCATGTAATGTGGACAAACTTCTGACTTCAAGGTATATTCCATTACACTTTTCCTTGTAGGAAGTTGTCAAATCTGACTTTCCGAGTTGAATGGAACGCAGCACTACTTTTCAAAACTTGATCCGACACTGAATCCTCAAGCAGCCTAATTTACACTTAGAAAACTCCTGATGTTGCTATAACAATGCAAAAAGCGCTTACCAATTTACTTGAAGTGAAAATCAGTCCTCCTTTCCTGATTCATAAATTAAGCAATC